>JAJQKJ010000972.1:0-45167 GCA_029574335.1 Rana kukunoris
TAAAAAGTGATTCCCTTCTGGGGCCATCCCTTCCTGAACATGCAGGTGTCATCTACAGGGGAGCTACGTCCCTAAAAAAACAGATTGCCCCAATGTACCCGACCCTCCGGTTAGACCAACTTTTTTTCCCCTATCAAAAGCTATCACCCTTGTAGACGGTGTAGGGTCTGTTCACACAATTGTGTTCGAGGAAATCGACTAGCTTCAGATCCACAACCACTGGAACTGTCTTTCCAAATGAAACAATTTTCCACGTGTGCGACGAAATTACGTCGTTTACTCATTACCTGCCCTTGTGGAAAGCAATACGTTGGGCGGACCATACGTGAGTTTTCCACAAGGGTAGGGGACACATTACCAAGATTGTTCAAGGTTATACCAAGCATTCAGTGCCACGACATTATTTGGAGGAAAACATAATAGGAAGCTAGAAGGAACCACCTTTCAGATTATCGACCACTTCATACCCCACTGGCGAGGCGAACCCAGCATCCGAGGAGTCTCCAAATTGGAGGTTTTTCTGGATCTACCAATTGAAATGTTATACGCCCCAAGGGTTAAATGTAGAGTGGGATGTCAACTCCTTCATTAACCAGTCATAGGTCCATTTCTCATTTTTAAATCTCGTTTCTCCTTTTTTCTCTTTTTTGTATTTCTAGGAATAAGGGTTACTATTTATTGTATTACTCCCGGACACTCACATGAGTCTCTCTGGACCAGGTGTGTGATTCACATATTTCCTCTAGACACATTTTTGTGGACATGTTCAGATATGGGTGGTCTGGTACTTACAACATAGGCTGGGGCATTAATTAGAGGGAATGGAATGATACACACAGAGTGTATCTATTTTAACATATCCCCTTCCCAGTACAGTCAATCCCCCCTTTTTCCTATAATTTTTTCTCTTCCACACATTTATGTCAGGGGTTTTGTTCTCCTGGCCGGCATGTGTTTAATTACCCATGTCACCTTGCTAATATTATGCTTCTGTTTGTGGATTGTTATATTGGCAGGGATCTACAGTGATTTTTTGCTGCTTCTTTGGTTCCACAATGATTGTGGATGGTGCTGTCATTTGTATTGACACTGTGTGAGCAGCGCGATTCGTCCCGCCCCATCCCTGTGCGGAATTGAGTGATTGGGCTTTCCTGCTGTCACTCACATTGTTACAGTTCATCCCGCCCCATCCCTTATGGAAGAGTGAGTGATGGAGCTTTTCTCCTATCCACTCACCATACTGTGTGCTGACGTCATTTCCGGTGCCAACCATTAGGGACTTCCGGTATTGCGCCATGACGCCATTTCCGGTGTGGGAGCGCAAACAGAGGAAGTAAGTGAGGGCATGGAACACATGCCACTTTACAGCATAACGCACGGGTGCAGAGGCTCATGTAAGTGATTAGGGTACTATATTAACGCGCAGGAGGTGCATTGGTTCAGTTCCCATCCCCCAGTTGAAAGTCTTTGCAGACGAAACAGTCGGGTTGAACTTTTCCATACACCTCCACTGCGCATATGAATTTTTTCCTATAGTGGTTGTGTTTTTTGGCTGTGGGACATTTTTTTACTGATCGAGACATTTTTAATTTGTGGTTTTACTATTTTATTTGATTATTGCACATTTTTGCTGTGATCTGCATGCTTAACCACTTAAGGACCCCCGCACGCACATATACGGCCACAGAATGGCACGTACAGGCACAAGGGCGTAAATTTACGTCCCCGCCTAAGTGCGGTTCGGGGGTCCCATCGGGACCCCCTCCGCGGCGTGCGGGGGTTCCCCTGGCTCCGGGAGCGATCCGGGATCAGCGGGCGGATGTCGGCGCTTACCCGCCCCCCCGCGATCGCTCCCAGCCAATGGGAGGCGCTCCCATCCTGTCAGTTACTCCTCCTGTGTTTACACAGGAAGGAGGAAAATTATGTCACCTCTCATCGCAGCGCTGTTTCCCAGCGCTGCTGATGAGAGAAGACATCACAAGTAAGTGTGCACCAACACAACACTGAACACTGACACATCACTCACATAGGCATATTAACCCCTTGTGATCGCCCCCCCCCCCCACCCCCCCTGTCACAGTGTCACTGAATGCAGTGATCTAATCACTGCATTTAGTGTCAGTGTGACAGGCAGTGTAAAAAACAGTTAGTGTTAGGTTCAGGATAGCCCCCCCACCCCCCTAATAAAGTTTTAACCCCCTGATCACCCGCCCTAGTTAACCCTTTCACTCCCTATTGCCAGCGTCACTAAGCGATCATTTTTCTGATCGCTGTATTAGTGTCGCTGTTCCCGCTAGGTAGCTATCTTTTTTTTATTGCGATTTTTTTTTAGTGGTTGTGTTTTTTGGTTTATGTGTTTTATAGTGGTTGTGTTTTTTGGCTGTGGGACATTTTTTTACTGATCGGACATTTTTAATTTGTGGTTTTACTATTTTATTTGATTATTGCACGTTTTCGCTGTGATCTGCGTGCTTAATAAAAGTTTTTACACTATGAGGAGGTCTTCCCCCCTTTTTTTTCCTTTTTTTTTCGTAATTGGGAAATTTTCTGAAGGACTTGCCTCACCCCATTGGGAATCCGGTGACTTCCCCTACCAGCTTCTTCCTTGGACCTTCTATGGAGAGTCTGAAGTGAGAATCATATCTGCACCCCATTCCAAGGAGGGGGTCGGCCCACACAAGCCTGCATGATCCATTCACCGTACGGTGTCAGTGGATCAACAACAGCTGGTAAGGGTATTTTATTCATCTATATATCACGGATTGTCAGTATGAAGATAGAGATAAAGAACAACTTAAAGTAAAAAACTACGAAGTCTAAGGACACTATTGAAGATATCCATCTATTATTCACCTTTTTTTGGGACTTAATAACACATGGTGTTTGCTGGACGTGATATCCAGCTTGCTTTTCATGTTTTTCTTTTTGTGTTTGATTATCTAGGTGTATAGTCGCAAGTCTATCCCCTAACAGATTACCACACTTTTTGATTTACCTGCTTCAGTAGAAGCTCCTTCTGTACAATTTTACACAGTGCTCACCGGATTTATATATCTCACCTGATTTCACAGTATTTATCTACTAGGAGGATAACCGCAAGTTTATCCCCCATTAAAATCACTTGCAGATTCACCTGCTTCAGGTGAAGCTCCTACTGTAATATTTTTGGCGCTGCACTTTTTTTCTTTTTTTGCCTTACTTGTTATCCACTGGTGTGTTGGCTGCCTCCAATCAATTATTGAATTGATTTTCATTATATATATTGATTTGTATTCACTTTGTGTACATCACCGTCAGTTTTTAGCGCAATATTTTTTGTTTATAACCTTTAATAAGGCGGCCCCAGATTCTGGCCCCCCACCCTATGTGAATGAGTATGGGGTACATGGTACCCCTACCCATTCACCTGGTGGAAAAAGTGTAAACACAAATAAACCACACAAGAATAAAATAATTTATTAGCCAGCTCCGGGGGTCTTCCGCCAACCCACCCCGGTCTTCGCCGCCGCACTCTTCCGCCGCCGCCCCCTTCACCGCGAAGCTCGGTGCTTGTGGGGGAGGGCAGCGGGCTTCGAAGTTTTTGCCGTGGGTGAGGGTCGCACATCCCATCTTCCGCCGCGGCCCCCTTCACCATGAAGATTCCTGCCTATGTGGGAGGGCCGCAGGCTTCGTAGTTTTCTGCGGGGGGGCTCTCGATAGCCTCTTCTGCCTGGCTCTTCCACGGGGGCCAGGGCTTCTCGTCGCTGTGTTGCCGTCTTCCGCCACCGCCCCCTTCACCACGAAGCTCCGTGCTTGTGTGGGAGGGCAGCGGGCTTCGAAGTTTTTGGCCGGAGTGAGGGTCGCACATCCCAATCCGAAACTTCTAGTCGTTTTCGCCACCGCCCCCTTCACCATGAAGCTTCCTGCTTATGGGGGAGGGCGGCGGGCTTCTCGTCGCTGTCTTCCACCGCGGGTGACACTCGCGGCTTCTTCGGCGACATCCGCTTCTGCCTGGCTCCGCCGCTGGGGCCAGGGCTTCTTCTTCCATTCGATGTTGACACAGTGAGGTCCGGCGCTGAAATGCCGACAGAGCGCTGGGCACGGACTTATATTGGCATTGGGCGTGGGCGTGGTTATGCCACCATGTGACCTTAACCCATGTGACATCACAGGGCATGATGGGAATGTGATGTCACATGGGGTTAAGGTCACATGGTGGCATAACCATGCCCACGCCCTATGCCAATATAAGTCCGTGCCCACCGCTCTGTCGGCATTTCAGCGCCGGACCTCGCCGTGTCAACATCAAATGGAAGAAGAAGCCCTGGCCCCAGTGGCGGAGCCAGGCAGAAGCGGATGTCGCCGAAGAAGCCCGCGAGTTTCACCCCGCGGAAGGAAGACAGCGACGAGAAGCCTCCGCCCTCCCCATAAGCAGGAAGCTTCATGGTGAAGGGGGCGGCGGCGAAACACGACTAGAAGTCCAGAGTGGGATGTGCGACCCTCACTCCGGCCGAAAACTTCGAAGCCGCTGCCCTCCCACACAAGCAGGGAGCTTCGTGGTGAAGGGAGCGGCGGCGGAAGACAGCGACGAGAAGCCCGCCACGTCCAAGTCCGGGATGGGTTGTGCGACCCTCATCCCGGGCAGAAAACGTCGAAGGGGGCGGCGGCAGAAGACGGCGACACAGCGACGAGAAGACCTGGCCCCAAGGGAGGAGCCAGGCAGAAGCCGACAAAGCCCACGGGTGGTGCCCCGCGGCGGAAGACAGCGTCGAGAAGCCCGGAGAGAGGCGCCCTCCGGCGAAAGAAGGCGAAAGAAGCCCTGGCCTCGGGAGGAGCCAGGCAGAAGCGGAGAGAAGCCCGAGGTGGGGCGACACCCCCGTTGTTCTCCGCTGTTTTCGGCCGGCCCCCGGATGTGAAAGAGCTTAATTTGGGGCGGGGGCCTGGCCGAACATGGCGAAGAGCGTCGCCCATGGCGGGAACGGCGAAGAGCATCGGTGGGTGTCGCCCCGGCGGAAGGTGGCGGCGAAGACCGGTGTGGGGCTGGAGCCCCCCGGCAGAAAACGTCTAGAAGACCGAGGAGGGGTCCGCCCCCCGTTGTTCTCTGCTGTTTTCGGCTGCCCCCCCGGATGTAAAGGAGCTTAATTTGGGGTGGGGGCCTGGCTGAACATGGCGGAGAGCATCGGTGGGTGTCCCCCCGGCAGAAAACGGCGGAAGCCCGGTACCCAATGGGCTGGTGGTGGGGGGTCCCGGCAGAAGACCCCCAGAGCTGACTAATAAATTATTTTATTCTGTGTGGTTTATTTGTGTTTACACTTTTCCACTCGGTGAATGGGTAGGTGTACGATGTACCCCATACTCATTCACATAGGGTGGGGGGCCAGAATCTGGGGGCCCTTATTATAGGGGGCTCTCAGATTCTGATAAGCCCCCGCCCGCATACCCCGACAACCAACGGCCAGGGTTGTCGGGGAAGAGGCTCTTGTCCCTATCGACATGGGGACAAGAGTGCTTTGGGGTGGGGGGGCAGTGCCCCCTCCCCCAAAGCACACACTCCCCCATGTCGAGGGCATGTGGTCTGGTACGGCTCAGGAGGGGGGGGGGGGGGGCGCTCGCTCGTCCCCACATCCATTCTGCTTCCGGCCAGACTGCGTGCCTGGGAGAAGGGTTTGGTCTGGATCTGAGGGGGAACCCCACCCGTTTTTGGCGTGGGTTTAACCCCTTATGTTCCAGATCAAATCTAAGAGCCTGTTGTGCACCTGGAGAGGGACCCCCACGCCGTTTTTTTTTTAAATTTGGTGTGGAGTTCCCTTTTATCCCGGTCCTGTCAGGGGGGGAATGCCTGCTCGTCTGTCCATACAATGTATGAACAGCGATCTGTCATTTCCCCTAGACAGTCCCACCCCCTTTACAGTTAGAACACACCCAGGTAACATAATCAACCCCTTCCTCGCCCCTAGTGTTAACCCCTTCCCTGCCAGTGACATTTTTATAGTAAGCAATGCATTTGTATACCATTGGTCGCTAGAAAAATGCCAAAGCTCACAAAAATGTGTCCGCCACAATGTCGCAGTAGCCAGAAAAATCAATGATCACCACCATTACTAGTAAAACAAAAATATATTCCTAAAAAAACCCATAAGACCAACCCCTACTTATAACTTTTGCGCAAACCAATCAAACGCTTATTGCGATTTTTTGGAACCAAAAATATGTCGAAGAATACGTTTCGGCCTAAACTGAGGGCAAAAAGTTTTTGAATATATTTTGGGGGAGATTTATTATAGCAAACAGTAAAAAAGTTGTCTTTTTATTTACAAAATTGTCGCTATATTTTGGTTCAAGCAAAAATAAGAAAAAATGCAGAGGTGATCAAATACCACCCAAAAAAAACAAAAAAAAAAAATTGTTGGGGGCAAAAACAGGACGCCAAATTTGTTTGGGGGCCACGTCGCACAACCACGCAATTGTCAGTTAAAATGAAGCAGTGTTGAAATGCAAAAACTGGCTGGGCCCGTCAGTGACCAGTAATATGGTCTGGGCTCAAGTGGTTACAAATTAAGAAAACACTAAAGTTAATCTCAATTTATGGCCATAATGTGAAAGATGATGTTACACCAAGTAAATAGATACCCAACAAGTTACACTTTAATATTGCACACACTCATGGAATGGTGCCAAACTTCAGTACTTGAAAATACCCATAGGCAACACTTTTTTATTTATTTTCAGGTTACCAGTTTAGATTTACAGAGAAGGTCTAGTGCTAAAAGTATTGCTCTCGCTCTAACGTACGCTATGATAATTTCACATGTGGGGTTTGAACGGGGGTTAAAATATGTGGGCGGGACTTACACATTTAAGGCCCGCCCACATATGGAAACATCCTTCAAACCACACATGTGAGGTATCATAGCGTGCGTAAGAGCAAGAGGAATACTTTTAGCACTAGACCTCATCTGTAAATCTAAACTGGTAACCGGAAAAAAAAAATGCTGCGTGTTCGCTTCTGACTGCGAGCTACTAGGGACAGGGGCGTTTTAATTATTATTATTTATGTTTGGTACCTAAAAATTCTATAAGACCTCCCCTTCAGTTTAGGGGAAAAAAAAAAAAAAAAACCTCTAATGCTTTCATCCCCCATTGCAGATTTGATTCTGGTAATGCATTTCGAGTGAACTGGGCATGCTCGAACACTTAGAAAAATAAGCTGGGTGTTTGTGCCTGAAAATGACATTGCATCTTTCTGACATGCTCAGAAAGCCTGTTTTTGGCTTAGTAATTTAAGGACATCCTTAACAGGTGTAATCAGTTACAAGTGCACACAAACTAGAGGCTGACATTTCTTCATGTGTTTCCAATTGGTTCATTACACATGTTATAAAAAGCGTGGATAGAGCACGTGTCAGCTGCCCTCAGAGGGGGCAGACTTGCTGGCTGGAAGTAATGGCGGAGCGAAACCGTTTTTTTTTTTTTGATGTTTTGTCTGCTGCATAATTTTGCAAAATGTTTCTCAAAATGTTAATGACTAATGTTAGAATCCTGTGGGTCTATCCTGTTATTTCAAAAGCATGATTTATTTTCCAATGACTGTGTGAAATAAACCTTAGTCTTTTTTATTTTATGTTTTTTTTATTTTTTTTGTGTGTTTAATTTTAATATTTTGTTTTGCTTTCCTTGTTTTGTGGACCAATAAAATTACTTTCAAATTTTGAAGTTTGTTTTGTGATATTTTTTTCATGCTATGGATTTCAACAGCTGCATCTGAAATAGTTTGGGCCTAAACCATCAAGTGAGATTTGTCTCTAAGATCTTTCCTGGTGTGTATGCATGAAATGTTTAGTCACCAGAAAAGGAAGGACAAAGCGGTAAGGAAGGACAAAGCGGTAAGTATTGTTTCCTAGAATTGATGTCCAGACTGACTTTTTAAAGCACATGTGCAAGATGTAGGAAAACCTGCAAACAGGGCCTGTTTGGGCAGGGGGGGGGGGGTGGTGTATTGGTGGAAATTTTTTGTTTATTCAGACACGACATTAGGTACCAAATTTACAAATAACGGGGAAACATCAAGAAAATCTCACACTGCTTACAAACATTTACATATACAAGATAATCATTTAAACAACTATAACACTCCTATAAAACCAACATTGAATTTACAAACCTTGAAAACCCAGACTAATAACACGCAACCAATTCACCAGTGCTAACCTCTATCAGGTTGGGCAAACTTTTATCACCCTCCATTATCCGGCTCATTGCACTTTGGGTCACTATTGGTGCATACCCATAATTAAGGTCCATAAGAAACAAAAGAAAAAATAACAAAATACTATATATGGCATATTTTACGCGGATTAGCCAACTACCTGCGCAAGCCTATTGGCATCAACTGCAGAAACCTACAGCCTCTGCCCCATCTGGCCACTGCACCAGGTCATAGCTAGCCAAATCCATCAACAGACCACATATCTATACATCATAAACATCGAACAAAATCCCGCTATATTAACCGACTAGTAAAATAACAAATTACTCTGCGGCACCCGCACCCTCATCCTGCTTAGAACAGGGCACATAACCCACTCCCGCATCACTCATTTAACACATTTTTTACTTTTTTTCTTTTTCTTCTTATTCTTCCTAAGCACTACCCAACCAGTATCACCGGCTGCTGGGCCCACCCCACTCATACCCTCTGAGGGCTCTTCACTTGACCCGGCCTGAGGTCTTTTCTGTGACCCAAGGGCCACCTCCATATCCTCCTGGGTTACTGCACCACCCAACGCATGAGAATCCACCCGGGGGGGGGAGAGCGGGGCAAAACGGGAAGAAAGCGGGAGGGGAACAGAACAAGAATGAGAGGAGGGGGCAACAGGAAGAGAAAAGGAAGGGGGGGAAGGATAGCACAGACTGGCCCCAACACCCCCCCCCCCCAGGGGGAACCACCAAACATTCCTCACTCCCCTCTACTTCAGAATCGGTGTCTAAGGCAGAGGAGTCCAGCAAAAACTCAGGAGGCCCCCCAAGGAAAACCCCACCACCTCCTGACACTCCACTCTGACCCGGAGGGTCAGGGGCTACTGCACCAACCCCCGCCCTCCTCCTGATGAAACCCTGCCTTTGAGGCTCCTCACCCCCCTCTACCTCAGAATCAATGTCCACTCCACTCTGACCTAGGAGGATCAGGGGCAGCTGCACCAACCCCCGCCCTCCTCCTGACAGAACCTTGCCTCTGGGGCATAGGGGCAGCCCGACCACCAGATCTAGAAGCACCCGCGGCCTGCCCCCCCCACCCCCCTCCATCTCAGAATCAGTGTCCGAGGTGAAACCTTCCGACACCCCAGATTCCTCTTGCACATTACCCCTATAAGCCTGCGGACATCGACTGAAAGGGTGACCTAACTCGTTACAAAGATTACATCTAATATGGACACACCCGTCCGCCAGGTGACCCCTCCCACCACAGCGCGTGCACTTCACAACAGTGCATTCAGCGCTCAAGTGAGTGGGGGACCCGCACTTAAAACACCTTTTAGGCTGTCCAGGATAAAAAAAAAAAATTCTGTCTCTCCCAATGAAAGCACTCCCAGGGATATGAGCCATGCTATTTCCCTGCCTCTTCAACTTAATCTTAACCCCCCAGGCCCCTGTCCAGATCCCCCTTTCATCCACCTTCTTCCAAAGGGGGCACTGGAGCTGGCCATGACGGGTCAACCAGGTCGCAATGTCTTCCGGAGGAAGGGATTCATTGCGTACCAGGATGGTTACATTTTTGACCTCCTCCTGCCTAGACAGGGGGGTCAAACAGAACTTGGACCATGGGTCCTGTCTTTTGACTAGTTCATAATTCAACAAAAACATTTCCATAACGATGACTGACATAAAACTAAAATCAAACTCTACTGAACCTCCCGGATGGATAACCGCAAAGAGGTCAGACGCCCTTACTCCCAGAGAGAGGACCATATCGATGACCTCTCCTCGGGACGGGCACTGACCTTCACCATTAAAATTTAGTTGCACCACATTCCTTCTCCTGCGTTCTGTACCACCACCTCCCCTGGACCATGCCCTCTCACCCCGCTGCTCTTGCGCAGGGGGAACCCTGAAATTGCGGGCACCGAACTTGCTGTAAATATGATCCAAGGGAGCACTTAACCCAGCCACTTGAGCATAAGACCTGCCCTCCCTCAAAGCATTGAGCAAGCTCTCTTCCTGAGAGGTTGTGATAACTCCCGCAGGTTGGGGTGCATCAAATGGACCAACCCCCCTCAGGACCTCCATTGACGCAACCTGGGCAGTCTCCTCATGACTCGCTGCCCCCCCCCCCACTACTGAAGGACCCGAAAGGGGGCCCGACCCCAACACAACTTCCTGTACCTGAGCCAATTGAGTATCATCCATATTAAAACCAGAGTCCCCCATCTCTTCACAGGCTCCATAGGAACCTACATGGACTTCTGTCACAGCTGCAGACTGGGAACCTTCTAACTTTCTAATAAAATCCATTGCCAAACATTCATCATCTAAATGTCCCGCAGGGTGATCCCCCCAAACTGGAGCCTGTTCAGAAGGGAGACCCGCAGATGGGGAAGTACTCACAAGTCCCTGGGTATTCTGTTCCAAAGCTGAGGACCGGACCTGGCCGGGAAATGGAGCTCCGGGTGTCACCACAGCCACTTCCGGTTCACCCGCTGACGTCACTTCCGGTTCCGGGTCATGTGCTGACGTCACTGCGGTTCCGGGTCACATGCTGACGTCACTTCCGGTTCCGGGTCACATGCTGACGTCACTTCCGGTCGCGGCTCCGTCCCAATCACGGGAGATTCCCGCACAGCGGAAATGCCCTCCAAGTCACTGCTGATTGGTCGTCCAGAAGCAGGAGGCTCCACATGGCGTGGCGTGCCCTCTCCCTCGGCAGCCATTGCTATCCTAGCCATAGCTTCTTCCATACTAGATGTCATACAGTCCATCTCAACTGGATCCGCGGTAGATGCCTGCCCCTCACCCTGTAAACCCGCAGCGGTCGCCACCACAACGGCCGGCTGACCCTGCTGTAGGCTACTTGCTGGGTTCACAGAGGCCAAAGCACCCCCGCTTCCAGGAGCAGGCTTATCACCCTGATCTTGCTGGGAACCAGACACACTCTTCACGGTGACCAAAAGACCAGGCGGAAGACGAGGAAGACTCACCACGGGGTTGAGACCTCTCTCACTCACGCAAGTACCTCCTGCTTTGTGGGACAACCTCCCACTTGATGTTGTACCCCCTATCTTCACAGGTTGGGGTCCGGCAGGTGCCTGGGCGCCCTCAGCGGTACTCTCCGAGATAGTCCCTGAGGTCTGAGGTTCCACTAACAGAGAACCCCCAGCCCCCTCAGCTACTAATGCTGACTTGCCTCTCCTTGCTGCCTGCTTGCTCTCCTCAGAGGCACGTTGGAGCTCCCTCCTGATTGGAAGGAGGAAAGCCTTCTCTGCAGTCCCTCTGGAACAGAGACACATAACAAGACCCCATAACTGGCCATTCTGCTCTTTCAACAGGTCTATTGCTTCCTTGAATTCGAATCTTTTTGAGCTACTAGCCCGATCTCTTCTGTTCCTTAAACTGGCCAGCACTGTAATCCTGGAATGGAGAGCTTGTGCCGCCTTCTGAATCAAACCTTTGGTTTTGCTGCGTCTTCTCAGCATTCGCTGATCATCCTCCCCTTGCTGGGGAAAAGTCCAATCTGCCAGCTTGGACTGGACCGACAAAAATTGCTTCTCTTCTTTATTTAAATCCCCAAAACTCGGGAGATCCACGGTCCTCAGGAGGTACCGGGCGGGAGGTGAACTCCCCTTGCCCAGGAACAAGCCCCTGGCCTGGGCTTGATGAGGCCATAGCCTCCCCTCTCCTCCAGGGTCTGGTTCTTCACAGGAGCTGCTTCAAAGACACAACCTCTTCCTTCAAGGCATTGGTGGAAATTTTTGATTTATTAGACACGACCTTAGATACCAGGTTTACAAAATAAACAGGGGAAAAAAGAAAACAGCAAAATCTCACATCACTTACAAACTTTTGCATGTACAAAAAACACATCAACTACAATACTTTTCCATGAAATTTACAAAACATAAAAGACAAAAGAAAAATATTATACATAACATCCCTTACACGGTTTAACCAACTACCTGCGCAAGCCTATAGGCACCACCGTAGAAACCTACAGTCTCTGCCATATCTGGCCACTGCACCAGGTCATAGTTAGTCAATTATACCGACAAAACTACACATCATCAGACTCTGAAGACAAAATCCCACTATGTTGAGCAGCGTCCACCCTCATCCTGCTCAAAACGGGGCTCAACACCCCCTCCTACATCGCTCACTCCCCCTTTTTTTGCTTTTTTCTTTTTCTTCTTACTCTTCCTAAGCACTACCCGACCAGCACCATCGGCCGCTGGGCCAGCACCACTCATACCCTCTGAGGGCTCCTCACTAGACACAACCTTAGGTCTTTTTTGTGACCTGAGGGACACTTCCATATCCTCCTGAGCTACTGCATCACTTAAAACATGGGAAACCACTGGGGGAGGGGGAAACGGAACAGCACAGGAGGAAAGTGGGGGGGAGACAGGACAAGGACAAGAGGAAGGGGCAACAGGAAGGGGAAGGGAAGGAGGGATATCATCAAATGAACCCAAACAAAGGGGGGGCCCCCTACCACTTGACATTCTACCCTCCTTAAAAGCAGAGACCTTCGTCGCCAAGCCCTCCTCACCCCCCTCTACCTCGGAATCAGTATCCAAGGTAGAGGAATCCAAAAAACTGGGATACTCAAGAAAAACCCCACCTCCACCCGACACACCACTTTGACCTGGAGGGTCAGGGGCAGCTGTACTCGCCCCCGCCCTCCTCCCAGCAGGACCTTGCCTCTGGGGCATAGGGGCAGCTCGGCCACCAGATTTAAAAACATCCGTAGCCAAGCCCTCCCCACCCCCCTCCATCTCAGAATCAGTGTCCGAGGTAGAAACCTCCGACACCCCAGATTCCTCTGACACATTGCCCCTAAAAGCCTGCGGACAACGGCTAAAAGGGTGACCAAGCTTGTTACATAAGTTACATCTGATACGGGCACACCCATCCGCCAGGTGACCCCTCTCACCACAGCGCGTGCACTTCACCACAGTACAACCAGCGCTCAAGTGAGTGGGGGACCCACACTTAAAACATCTTTTAGGTTGACCAGGATAAAAAACCAAGATTCTATCTCTCCCAATGAAGGCACTCCCGGGGATGTGAGCCATGCTATTTCCCTGTCTCCTCAATCTAATTTTAGCCCCCCAGGCCCCTGTCCAGATCCCCCTTTCATCCACCTTCTTCCAAAGGGGGCCCTGCAGCTGGCCATGGCGGTTCAACCAGGTCGCAATGTCTTCCGAAGGAAGAGATTCATTGCGTACCAAAATGGTCACATTTTTGACCTCCTCCTGCCTAGTCAGGGGGGTCAAACGAAACTTGGACCATGGGTCCTGTCCTTTAACCAAATCATAATTAAGTAAAAACATTTCCATAACAACAACTGCAACAAAACTAAAATCAAACTCTACGGAACTCCCAGGATGAATGACCGCAAAAAGGTCAGACGCCCTTACTCCCAAGGAGAGGACCATATCAATGGCCTCCACTCGAGATGGGCACCGACCCTCACCAACATATCTCAATTGAATAACATTTCTCCTTCTACGCTCTAAACCACCGACTCCCCTGGACCATGCCCCCTCACCCTGCTGTTGCTGCGCAGGGGGGACCCTAAAGTTACGGGCACCGAACTTACTGTAGATATGATCCAAGGGAGCACTTGCCCCAGCTACTTGGGCATAAGACCTTCCCTCTCTCAAAGCTTTAAGTAAATTTTCCTCCTGGGAGGCTGTGATGACTCTCCCAGGCTGAGGTGCACCAAATGGATCAGCCCCACTTGGGACATCCATTGGCGCAACCTGGGCAGATACCTCTTGACTTACTACCCTCCCCCCTGGTACCAAAGAGACAAGAGGGGGACCTGTCTTCTTAAAAGCTTCTTGTACCTGAGCCAGTAAAGTGTCATCATCCATATAAAAACTAGAGTCCTCCATTTCTTCACAGGCTCCATAGGAGCTCACATGAACTTCTGTCACAGCTGCAGACTGGGAACCCTCTAGACCCCTAATAAAATCCATTGCTGGGCACTCCTCTTCTAAATGTCCCGCAGGGTGATCACCCCAAGCCTGAGCCTGCTCAGGAGGAAAACCCACAGACAGGGGGGTACTCACAAGTCCTTGGGTAGTCTGTACCAAAACCGAGGGCCGGATCTGGCCGGGAAACGGAGCTCCGGGTGTCACCGCGGCCACTTCCGGTTCACCCGCTGACGTCACTTCCGGTTCCCCCGCTGACATCACTTCCGGGTCACGCACTGACGTAACTTCCGGTCGCGGCTCCGGCCCAATCACGGGAGATTCCAGCACAGTGAGAACGCCCTCTAAGTCACTGCTGATTGGTTGTCTAGAGGCAGGAAGCTCCACATGGCGTGGCGTGCCTTCTCCCTCGGCAGCCATTACTGTCCTAGCTATGGCTTCTTCCATATTAGGTGACACATAGTCCATCTCAACTGGATCCATGGTAAGTGCCTGCCCCTCACCCTGTAAACCCGCAGCGGTCGCCACCACAACGGCCGGCTGACCCTGCTGTAGGCTACTTGCTGGGTTCACAGAGGCAGAAGCACCCCCGCTTCCAGGAGCAGGTTTATCACCCGGATCTTGCTGGGAACCAGATACACTCATCTCAGCGGCAAAGGAACCACGAGGAAGACGGGAGAGTCTCACCACAGGATTAAAACCTCTCTCACTCATACAGGTACTTCCCGCTTCATAGGACAACCCCCCACTTGATGTTGCACCCCCTTTCTTTGCAGACTGGGGCCCAGCAGGTGCTTGGGCGTCCTCAGCGGTACTCACCAAAGTGGTCCC
This sequence comes from Rana kukunoris, assembly GCA_029574335.1. NCBI lineage: Eukaryota > Metazoa > Chordata > Amphibia > Anura > Ranidae > Rana > Rana kukunoris. The sequence goes on from JAJQKJ010000972.1 coordinate 14,958, forward strand.
TGAGGTCCGAGGCTCCACTGACAGAGAATCCTCAAACCTCTCAGCTACTGATGTAGACTTGCTTCTCCTTGCAACCTGTTTACTCTCTTCAAAGGCACGCTGGAGCTCCTTCTTGATTGGAAGGAGAAAGGTCTTCTCCGCAGTTCCCCTGGAACAAAGACCCATGGTAAGACTCCATAGCTGGCCATTCTGTTCTTTCATCAGATCTATCGCTTCCTTAAACTCAAATCTCTTTGAGCTGCTGACCCGATCTCTTCTGTTCCTCAAACTGGCCAGCACTGACATCCTGGAGTGGAGAGCCTGTGCAGCCTTCTGAATCAATACCTTGATCTTGCTGCGCCTTCTCAGCACTCCCTGGTCATCTTCCCCATGCTGGGGAAGAGTCCAATCCACCAGCTTAGACTGGGCCATCAAAAACTGCTTTTCTTCTTTGTTTAGATCCCCAAAACTAGGGAGATCCACAGTCCTTGGAGGTACCGGGCGGGAGGTGGACTCCCCTGCCCAGGAGCAAGCCCCTGACCTGGGCTTGATGAGGCCATAGCCTCCCCTCTCCTCCAGGGTCTGGTTCTTCACAGGAGCTGCTTCAAAGACACAACCTCTTCCTTCAAGGCATTGGTGGACAGGCTTGAAGTGCTGATTTACAGCGCTGTGCTTGAAACTAGCACAAGACAATCCTATTCTAATTGTGGGTTGTTTGAGGGAAGCCAATTGAGTGTTAGAACCCCTGCTAGTGTTTTTAGGTTGGGCTTTGTGTCCCTTTTCTTAAAATTGGCTTCACTTCCTGTCACACAGCTGAACAGGAAGTGAGGTTAAAACCCTACCAATGGTCTTTTCTTCGGGACACAGGTCAATCTAACTAGTGTCCCCATTAAGCAAATTGCACTGCTGTGTACACCCCAAATGATTAGTTACTTTGGGGTTTAGTAAAGGCAAAGCCGCTCTGCAGTAGAAGCGTAGGCAATGAAAATCAGAAGGGAAGCACTGATGGTTTTAACGTCCAATCCCGCCAAGTTTTTATTTTTCTTCCTTGCTTGTCCACTTGTAGTGCAAAGTGGATTTGCCTTTAGTAAATGGACCCCAAAGTCCAAGATCCATACTAATTTGGGGTGTACACAGCAAAATGCAATTTCCAAAATGGGAAACTATTTAGATTGATCTGTGTGTCCCCCAACAAGACATTACTCAGGTTTTCCCCTCACTTCCTGTTTGGCTATGTGGCAGGAAGTGAATGAATTAAGTAGAAAGTGACAACATTTGTGAGGTGTCTTTACCCTATCAGGGGTGCAGGCATCCCCAAAACAAATAAGAAAATTGTTGATTTAACATTGGGTGGTGTTTGTGGGGGTCCCTAACACACATTCATACATATTAGCAACGCTGGATCCTGGCCTATTGGCATGGTTATATTTTCTTAAGCCTCTCAATAAAATGATCTGAAATTTGGGGTTAAACTGGAACTATAATCATCACTTTTATTTTTTTGTTTTCTTTCATTTTGGATACAGTTGGGGGGGGGGGGGTTAGAAGCTCTGTCGGTTTATTTTGTATTATCCCTGTCCGTTTGGGGAGATTGGCCTTCACTTCCTGCCCCATAGCCAAACAGGAAGTGATCGAAAAACTAGGCAAATTAAGGGACTTTGTGCCCCCGCCCCCCCCCCACAGAACTTGTGTGTGTCCACTGAAAATTCCTGGGTGGGTCATAAAAAAACAGGGTGTGGCCTTGACAGGAAGGGTGGGTCATTTTTCTATTAGGGGGTGCCAAAATTTGGTTAGGCCTAGGGTAGCACAAAACCTAAATATCCTTCTGCATATTAGGGCTTATTTAGACAGGATCCGATTTACAGCATGTTTTTAGATTGTGGGAGGAAACCCACACAGGCACAGGGAGAACATGCAAACTCCAGGCAGATAGTGTCACGGGCGAGATTCGAACCAGCAACCCTTTTGCTGCTAGGTGAACATGCTACACACTACACCACTGTGCTGAACGAACATGATTGCAGCTGAAAGCATGAGATGATTTTTTTTTTTTTTTCCAATTCCATGCTTTCCAGCCTGGAGGACAGATGTGGGGTCTAATTGACCCTGCCTCTCTCTATAAAGAGGACCTGTCACACACTAGTCCTATTACAAGGGATGTTTACATTCCTTGTAATAGGAAGAAAAGTTAAAAATAATACAAAAAAAGAGACAAACAAGTGCAAAAATAAAAATATTAAGTAAAAAAAAATAATAATAAAAAAAATGTTTTTTTTTAAATGCCCCTGTCCCTAGAAGCTCACACTCAGAAGCAAACACGCATGCAAGTCCCACCCACATATGTAAACACCCTTCAAACCCCACATGTGAGGTATCATAGCGTGCGTTAGAGTGAGAGCAATAATTTTAGCACTAGACCTCTGTGACTCAAAACTGGTAACCTGAGAAAAAAAGTCATTAGCGCCATTCCATGAGTGTGCGCAATATGAAAGTGTGACAAGTTAGGTATCTATTTACTCGGTGTAACATCATCTTTCACCTTATCCCTAAAAATTGGGCTAGCTTTACTGCTTTCTTATTTTGTCATTCATGAAACAGGTTTTTTTTTGAAAGCCAAAAAAAAACAAAAACGTTAGAATTTTTTTGGCGCAAATACCGTTGCAAATTTGTAAAAAAAAATGGCCGCCACTTTATTCCCTAGGGTGTTTGTTAATAAAATATATATAATGTTTGGGGGTCCTGAGTAATTTTCAAGGAAGAAAATATAATTGTTACATGAAGGAGAGAAGTGCCAGAATAGGCGCGGTATGGAAGTGGTTAAAGTGCAACAATACAAGTTAAAAATTCCTTGAAATTTTGTACAATGGGGGGGGGAATCAGGGCCGCCATCAGGAATTATGGGGCCCCTTACACAGCTTCAGGCATGGGCCCCCTGGAGCAGAGAACAGGGGGGTGTGCTGCCGCCTGAAATTGAGAAGGGGGGGGCTGCCGCAATTTGATAAGCGTGGGGTTCCTTAAAAAAAAAAAATATAGAAAAATATATATTAAAAAAAGGGTGGTAGCCATCCGGCGGCCCTGGGGACCTCTGGGCCCTTTAATAAAAATAAACCTCTGGGCCCTTTAATGAAAAATATCTATATATCTATATATATATATAGATATATATAAAAAGGGGGTTGCCTTGGGAGCTCTGGGCCCTTTAATAAAAAATAACTAAAAAAATATCTAAACAAAAATAACATGGGGTGGGAGCTGTGGTGGCTCAACGTGATTGGCACTGCGCTGACAAGCCATTCACCTCTGCAGCCAAGGGTTCGGATCCCGGTCTCGGCTACATGTGAATTGAGTTTGGTGGTCTCAGCCCGCCTCCCGGTGGGTGTGCTATGCAAGGTACGCCTGTGCTTAGTATGCCCACCCCCCCAAAAAAAAAACACCACACTTGCACGCACACAAAATTGGTTTAACACGCATGCACTTTGGCCATGAGGTCTCCTAAAATAAAGAGAGGCGAAGGACCTACAGGGCTGGCTGGGTGGGCTAGACTTCCTCATAGGGGGAGTCCCTCTGTCCCATCAGGCTCCCAAGTGGAGCAGGTGGGGTGAGTGGGAGGCCACCCTCACACCCGCCATTGCCACCGGGGGCATGGAGAAGGATGGCAATTGCCTCTGGGGGGAGGGTCTGCCTACTCACAACTCCTGCAGTCCAGCTCCTCTCTCTCTACTTCACGCACAAAATACACTTTAAAAAATAAATTAAAGAAGAAAAAAAAACAACCTGGGGAAAATATAAAATGTTTATAAGGGCCCTTTCATAATAATATTATATATATATAAATTTAAAGAAAAATTACACTTTTATTATTGCACTTTTAGCATTATTAAAATCACTGCTCCCGAAAAAACGGCCGTTTTAAAAAGTAAAAAAAGCATTGATACATGTCCCCTGGGGCAGGACTGAGGTCCCCAAACACTTTTTAGGACAAAACTTGCAGATTAGCCTTTAAAATTCACAATTAAGATTTCCCCCCATAGACTTTAACAGGGAGTTTGGCGGCGGATTTACTTATCAATTGCATTGCGCTGCTGCTGCGGCCGGTTCATGCGCCTAATTAAGGCTTCATCCAGCGCACTAATTAAGGCATGAACCGGCGCAGCGCAGCTTCAATAGTATATCACCCCCATTATGTCCAATTAGCTTTTTTCCTGTTAAAATATTTCTGTGATGTAAAGAAATGAGCCAAAGATAAATCATTTCAGAACTTTTTCCACATTTAATGTGACCAATAACCACTTCAGCCCCGGAAGAATTGGCTGCTCAATGACAAGGTAATTTTTTTGCGATACGGCACTGCGTCGCTTTAACTGACAATTGCACAAATGCTGTGCAATGTAGTACCAAAACAAATAGAGCTTTCTTTTAGTGGCATTTGATCACTAGGGATAAGCCGAACACCCACCAGGTCGGTTCGCAGCAGAACATGCAAACAGGAAACAAATTTGTTCGAACACGCAAACACCCACCAGGTCTATGGGACACAAACACGAGACACCCTTTAAAAGTTTATGGGAGAAATCTAAAGTGCTCATTTAAAGGTTAATATACAAGTTATTGTCAGAAAAAGTGTTTGGGGACCCGAGTCCTGCCCCAGGGGACATGTATCAATGCAAAAAAAAAACTAATAAAAAACAGCAGTTTTTTCAGGAGCAGTGATTTTAATAATGTTTAAATAATAAAAGTGAAATATTCCTTTCAATTTCATACCTGGGGGGTGTCTATAGTATGCTTATAAACATGGGAATCATGCGCTAATTTACAACAGTCTCTGCACAAAATGAAATTTCGAAAGGAAATAAAAAGTAATTTAAAACTACTCGCGGCTATAATGAATTGTCAGGTCCCGGCAATACAGATCAAAGTCATTGAAAGTAATTTAAAAGAAAAAAATGTGTGGGGGTCCCCCCAATTTCCATAACCAGGCCCTTCAGGTCTTCTGGTATGGATATTAAGGGGAACCCTATGCCAAATTGAAAAAACCATGGCGTGGTGTTCCCCCCAAAAATCCATATCAGACCCTTATTCAAGCACGCAACCTGGCAGGCCACAGGAAAAGAGGGGGGGGCGAGAGAGCGCCCATTCCTGAACCGTACCAGGCCACATGCCTTCAACATGGGGAGGATTTTCCCATGTTGATGGGGATAAGGGCCTCATCCCCACAATCCTTGCCCGGTGGTTGTGGGGGTCTGCGGGCGGAGGGCTTGTCGGAATCTGGAAGCCCCCTTTAACAAAGGGGAACTACAAATCATGGCCCCCTTATGTGAATTGGTAAGGGGTACAGTTTCACAAAAAAAGTGTGAAAAAAAGTGTGAAAATGTTAACGACAGAAGCCCGGCTTGGGACAAGTCCTTTATAAAGAATAATAAAATAAAAAAATAAAAAAAACATTCCAGCGATGTAATCCAGTCTCGATGGCCAGTGTTGTAATCCATTCTCCAGCGATGCTCTCCAGCAAAGAATGACGCAAGATCCTGCCCCGACCAGAGGCACCCGGCCGAATGACGCGCAAGCTGATTGACAGCTCTTTTATAACCTGTGACATGTGACCCTGCCCCCTCTGACGCATCGCGGGAAACCCCCGTTGCGTCAGAGGGGCGGGGGTCACCTGTCCAAGTCATGGGTGGCCCGCCCTTGGTTATAAAAGAGCTGTCAAACTGCTTGTGCACCATTTGGCCGGGTGCCTCCGGTTGAGGCAGGATCATGCGTCTTTCTTAGCGGGAGAATGGATTCATCGCTGGACATCGAGAATGGATTACAACGCTGGACATCGAGACCAGATTAGATTGAAATAGTTTTTATTTTTAATTATTTTATTTTTTTAATTAAATGACTTGTCCCAAGCCGTCTCCTGTCATTTTTAACATTTTAACACTTTTTTTGTAAAATAGTATGTGTACAATGTACCCCTTACCAATTTACATTGGGGGGGCCTGGATCTGGAGTTCCCCTTTGTTAAAGAGGGCTTCCAGATTCCGATAAGATTCCGATAAGCCCCCCGCCCGCAGACCCCCACAACCACAGGGCAAGGGTTGTGGGGAAGAGGCCCTTGTCCCCATCCTTCCCATGTTGAAGGCATGTGGCCCGGTATGGTTCAGGAGGGGGGCACTCTCTTGTCCCCCCTCTTTTCCTGCATTCTGCCAGGTTGCGTGCTCGGATAAGGGTCTGGTATGGATTTTTGGGGGAACCCCACGCCATTTTTTTTATTTGGCATAGGGTTCTCCTTAATATCCATACCAGACTTCAGGGGCCTGGTAATGGTAATGGGATTTAGGGGGATCATTTTTTTTTTAATGACCCGACAATTCAATGAAATTTCATTTTGTGCAGAGACTGTTATAAACACGGGAAACATGCACTACTTTAAAGGCATACTATACCAGGTAAGAAATGTAAAGGAATATTTCACTTTTATTGTTTCACTTTAAGCATTATTAAAATCACTTCTCCCCAAAAAACTGCTGTTTTTAAATCTTTTTTTTGCATTGGCACATGTCCCCTGGGGCAGGACCCAGGTCCCTAGACACTTTTTATGACAATATCTTGCATATTAACCTTTAAAATTAGCACTTTAGATATCTCCCATAGACTTTTAAAGGGTGTTCCGCAGATTTTCGAATGTGCCAAAGACATCCATTCGGCGAATGGGCAAAAAGCCAATGTTCGATTCAAACTCATGTTCTAGTCGAACATAAAGCTCATCCCTATTGATCACCTCTGCGGTTTTTATTTTTTGCTCTACAAACAAAAAAGGGTGACAATTTAGAAATAAAACCACAATATTTTGTACTTTTTGCTGTAATAAATAGCCCCAATTTTTTTTAGAAAAGCTAATTTTTTCCTCAGTTTAGGCCGATATGTATTCATCTACATATTTTTGGTAATAAAAATCACAAAAAGTGTATATACAAAATAGGGGATACATTTATGGCATTTGTATATATATTTTTTTTACTAATAATGGCGGCAATTTTTATCAGGACTGCAACATTATAGTGGACATATCAGACACTTTTGACACATTTTTGGGACCATTGGCATTTATACAGCAATTAGTGATATAAAAAGCACTGATTACTGTGTAAATGTCACTGGCAGGGAGGGGGTTAACACTAGGGGGCGAGCAAGGGGTTAACTGTGTTCCCTAATGTGTGTTCTAACTGTGGAGGAAAGGACTCACTATAGGAGATGACAGATCGTGATTCCCAGCTTGTAGGAACTCACATTCTGCAGCTCCTCTCAGAACAGAACAGAACAGGGATGTGTGTGTTTACACACACACGTCCCTGTTCTGCCTCTTGTGCCTGCGATCGATCGTGGCTAGTCACAAGAAAGGCTTTGAAGCACCTTTTGATTTTATTACAGCACTCAGTCTTTTTAGGTCTATGAGTCTATCAGCATGGCACATCTTGACTCTTGGCAATATTTACTAGACATGTGCAGACTGGAATATTTTGTTTTGTTTTTTCGTTTTCGTTTGGAAAATACATTTATTTAGTTACTCCCGAAAATCGTTTTGATTCATTTTGTTTTTCATTGGGGAATAGCTTTCGTCCTAAAATCCAATAATACTTGGTTTCTGTCTAATGGTCAAAAGAATATTAGACGGAACGTCGAATCTTTACGTTGAATCGTACATTTCCGTTCGAATATTCCGCCTACAAGAATTCTAATGTTGTATGACTAGTCATAATGTCGAATCTATTTTCTCATAAATCGAAATCTAATCTCTGTAATGTCGAATCTATTATTTCTATAGTGTCAAATCTTTTCTCTATAATGTCGAATCTTTTGCCTATAATATCAAATCTTTTCCCTATAATGTCGAATCTCTCTATATCGAATTTTTACCGCAACGAAAATGAAAATAAAGCATTTTTTATGACAGATCTTTTCGGTTTTCGTTTCTTGCACCTTTGTTATCGTTTGTTAAAACGAAAAAAACAGATTTTCGGACGAAAATGCATTCTAACGAAAACAAATGCACATATCTAATATTTACCCACTCTTCTTTGCAAAAACACTCTCAGTCTGTCAGATTGCGAGAACATCTCCTGTGCACAGCCCTCTTCAAATCACCCCACAGGTTGTTAATGGGATTCAGCTCTGGGTTCTGGCTGGGCCATTCCAAAACGATAATCTTCTTATGGTGAAGCCATTCCTTTGTTGATTTGAATGTATGCTTTGGGTCATTGTCATGCTGAAAGGTGTAGTTCCTATTCATGTTCAGCTTTCTAGCAGAAACCTGAAGGTTTTGTGCCAACATTGACTGGTATTTGAAACTGTTTATAATTCCCTCTACCTTGACTAAGGCCCCTGTTCCAGCTGAAGAAAAACAGCCCCAAAGCATGATGCTGCCACCACTATGCTTCATAGTGGGTATGGTGTTCTTTTGGTGATGCGCTGTGTTGTTTTGAACCAAACATATCTTGGCCAAAAAGTTCAACCTTTGTTTCATCAGACCATAACACATTTTCCCACATGCTTTTGGAAGACTTCAGATGTGTTTTGGCGAAACATAGCTGGACTTGGATATTTTTCTTTGGAAGAAAATGCTTCTGTCTTGCCACTCTACTCCATAGCCCAGATATATGAAGAATACAAGAGATTGTTGACACATGTACCGCACAGCCAGTACTTGCCAGATATTCCTGCAGCTTCTTTAATGTTGCTGTAGGCCTCTTGGCAGCCTCCCTGTCCAGTTTTCCTCTCGTCTTTTCATCAATTTTAGAGGGATGTCTAGTTCTTGGTTGTGCCATATTTGTGATGTCTGTCTTCATTGTGTTCCATGGTATATCTAATGCCTTAGAAATTCTTTTGTACCCTTCTCCTGACTGATACCTTTTAACAATGAGATCCCTCTGATGCTTTATAAGCTCTCTGCAGACCATCCCTTTTGCTATTGGATGGGACTAAGAAAATGTCAGGAAAGACCTACTAAAACAGCTAAACTTTATTTGGGGTTAATCAGAGGCACGTTAAATGATGGCAGGTGTGTACTGACTATTTAACATTCATTTTAATGTGATTGCTTAATTCGGAACACAGCTACATCCCCAGCTATACGAGGGTATGCACACTTATGCAACCATATTATTTTATTTTTACTTCCCCCACCTTAAAGATTTCATTTTTTTTTCAATTGAGTTGTACAGTTTATAGGTCATATTAAAGGTGGAAAAAGTTCTGAAATTATTTATCTCATTATTTTACATAACAGAAACCTGACATTTTAACTAATTGCCGACCGCCCGCCTTCATATTACTGCAGAATGGTGGCACTGCTACGCGGGAGCACGTAGCTCTACGTCCTCCCTGTAGCATCTAATAGGGCGCGCGTGTGCCCGGCGGGTACGATTGCCGCCGGGCACCCACGATTGCTCGTTACAGAGCGGGGAACGGGAGGTATGTGTGTAAACACATACCTTTCGTTCCTGTCAGCGGGGGAAATGTTGATCTTCTCTCAGTGACTTCCCCTAGTGAGGCCACCCCCCCCATACAGAACACACCAGGACCACACTTAACCCCTTCCCTTCCCCCTAGTGTTAACCCCTTCACTGCCAATGGAATTTTTATAGTAATACAATGCATTTTTATAGCATTGATCGCTATAAAAATGCCAATGGTCCCAAAAATGTGGCCGCCATAATATCGCAGTACCGAAAAAAAATGCTGATCACCGCCATTACTAGTAAAAAATAATAATAATAAAAATGCCATAAAACGACCCCCTTTTTTGTAAACGCTATAAATTTTGCGCAAACCAATTAATAAACGCTAATTGCGATTTTTTTTAACGAAAAATATGTAGAAGAATACGTATCGGCCTAAACTGAGGAAAAAAAATGTTTTTTTATATCTTTTTGGGGATTTTTATTATAGCAAAATTTAAAAAATATTGAATTTTTTTCAAAATAGTCGCTCTATTTTTGTTTATAGCGCAAAAAATAAAAACCGCAGAGATTATCAAATACCACCAAAAGAAAGCTCTATTTGTGGGAAAAAAAGGGCGCCAATTTTGTTTGGGAGCCACGTCGCACGACCGCGCAATTGTCAGTTAAAGCGACGCTGTGCCGAATCACAAAAAGTGCTCTGGTCTTTGGACAGCAATATGGTCCGGGGCTAAAGTGGTTAACAGGGGTGTGTAGACTTTTTATATCCACTGTATATAAAGATTGATCAATCCTGATGTACTAACAGCCTCTCTCATCTCTTGAGGGCAAAAAATTACAGAACAGTACAAGTAACCTCAAATGGCCCACTTTTGTATAGTAGACATGTGCACCCTGACATATTTTGTTTCGGAATTTAGTTTTCGTTCGAAAAATGTATTTATTTAGTTACTCCCGAAATTCGTTTTTATTTATTTTGTTTAGTTATAAAATGCATTCGTCCGAAAATCCGAATTAATTAAGAATGAATCTGTCAATTGAAGGCTTATGGTGTCTGTTGAATGTTCTAAGAAGACTGGACAGGGCAGCTACATTGTACGACGCCACATTCGTACATTTCCGGTCGAATGTTCCGCCTACAAGCTATAGAAGAATTCTAATGTTGTATGACACTAGTAATAATTATATTTATAAATTATTATTACTAGTCAACTAACATTTAAATTCTTCTATAGCCTATGGGCAGAGCATTTGACCAAAAATGTATGATTGGGGTATCGTACAGCTTAGCTGCTTGTCAAATTTTCTTAGAACTTTCGACAGACACCATAAGCCTTCAATGACAGATTCAAAGTTTGTATGTTTTTCTCTGCTTCGTCGAATCTTTGTCGTTCATGTTAAATCGTCTACCCCAACACTGTCTCTATAATGTCAAATCTTTTCTCTCTATGTCGAATCTTTCCTCTCTATGTAGAATAATCTTGGACTAATAGAGTTAAGGTTAGGTACATTCGACCACAGATTCGATAGATACAGATTGCTATTGTCAGTGTCATGTCGAATCTCCTATCTATATTGAACTGTTGTTAGCAACGAAAACTAAAATAAAGCATTTTTATGTTGGATCTTGCGGATTTCGGATTCTGCACATTCCTTTTTTTTTGCTTGTAAAACGATAACTAAAATACCTGAAATTCGGACGAAAATGAATGCACATGTCTATTGGATAGTAGACAGTCTGAGGTATTCCGTAACAGGCGTAGACAGTCTGAGGTATTCTGGAACAGTCATGGAAATTTTGTTAAAGTTGTAATTTTTTTGTGACATTTTTTTAAAATAAAGAAATGATAAAAAAAAATGTTTTTTTTATTTCACAGGTTATTTTTCTACATACTGTCACTAGTCCAGTACAGCGACATCATATGTCTGGTGTGGACGTGATCAGGGACACCGACAGGTGGCACTGGGATACTTATCTCCTCCAAAATCTTTTTCTAGCACCACGTAAATGCATGACCCTTTAGAAAGTGGAAGGTATACTCTTTTGAAAGGCTTATACCAACCCAAAATTCAGATTGCTTACAGAGTTATCTATAAAATAGACCTGTTAACAAAACCAGGGCTATATCTTTTTTCTTAACACTGTGCCTTATAGCTATTTCCTGGGAAAATAGACCCTCAAAAACCCTGTAAAATGTGCCTCTGCACTGGAGGGCATTTTCATGGGATTTTGAAACCCCAGCATTTGCAGGAGGTAGCTGTAAGGCATGGTCATGTTACCCAGTATCCTTTTAATCAGCTTTACTTTTAATGCTCCTTTGCAGAAAATCTTATTTTGGGGTTTTTTGAAAGTGCAGACCTTTCATTTACATTGAAAATTAGCTTTAATTAACTTTTACAGCCAATGAGGATAACATGTAATAACCTTATTCCACATATCAATGTTTAAACTAGAAATATCTATTATTCAATTAGTATATTATATTTTATTAGTCTGAGACTGGAGTTCTACATTCAAAACTGCAAATAATCAAAAAGTGAGACATTTGGATCCAGATAAATCAATTAGCTTAAGAAATGGTACTGACTTCAATAGAAGATATATAATGAAGTTTTAAACCTCTCAGTGATACCAGTGTAAGAGAAAATTAGTACTTCAAAGTTTGAAAATACGTTAGCCAAAGCCCAGATATATCTGAAAAAGTATATGCATTATATGTGATATTATGTCCAAAATGACTTGATCCAAAAACATACATATTGCTGTCAACAAATCAATTTTGCAAAGTAGACCAGAGGCTCTGCTACAATTGTTTGGGCTTGTTACATCATAATATTTTCTATAAAGGCCTATATTGTTCCAAAATAAAGTAGTGGTTAGGTTCAACATTTTAATTTAGGGTTCCTGCACAATAAAATTGCACCTTGTCTTGCCTAGTGTAGGGACCCTGCATTAGGCTGGTGGGTACATGGTTAAAGTTTGTGTTTACTTTCATACAGATACCTAAGTATTAGTGTAGTTACAATCCCTGTGTTGTTTGCTTTACCTTGTAATGATGGGCTCACATGTTATGGCTGCAATGTGTAGTATCGGTTGATTGAGTCCACATATTAATTTGCCCAAATTGTTCCCATTCACCAGAAGGAAAGGGAACATCTTGTTTTGGGTCACGTAGTGCTTGTGGGAAATGTGGAAGTGCTAATGTGATGTAAATACATATTTTTAAGCAAGGTTTAGTTCAGTAAATAGCTTTTGCCTGTAGTGCACTAGAAGGTGAGACATAGGGATTGTGGAAAATGCAGTTTCTTCACAGGAAGTGTCAGTTCTCACACTGCAGACAGAGACCATGCATTAACCTGTGCAGTGTCATAGCGTATGTCTCATATCTCTGTATAGATAAAGATTTTGCAAAAAGAAATAAAAAAAAAGAAGAAACATAAGGACATGTTTAATTTCCCCTGCTCCTGCGACCCCTTCTTTTAATGCTTTATTTAAAACTTACACCTTTACAGATACATTGGGCAATGACAGTATTATTAATGTGTCAATACTTGAATCAAATCTAATTTCAAATTCAGAATAGACATGTGCATTCGTTTTCGTCTGAATGAATTTTCGTATTTTCAGGTAAATTTCAGGTATTTGCAAACAATAACAAAAGCACAGAAACTAAACTAACAACGAAAGATCCGACATAAACACATGCCTTATTTTTGTTTTCGTTGCAGTCGAATGTGCCTAACCTTAACTCTATTAGTCCAATATTATTCTACATAAAGAGAAAAGATTTAACATAAAGAGAAAAAATTCAACATTATAGAGACATGAAGAAGAGTCGACATAGAGAGAAAAGATTAGACATAGAGGGACATGAAGGGTCAACATTTTTTTTTTTTTTAAAGATTCTGTTGAATCTTCTTTTTTTTTTTTAAATCATTCGACAGACACCATAAGCATTCAATGACAGATTCGACGTAGAGAGACATGAAGATTCGACATAGAGAGACATGAAGATTCGACATAGAGAGACATGAAGATTCAACATAGAGAGACATGAAGATTTGACGTAGAGACATGAAGAGTCAATTTTTTTTTTAAAGATTCTATCGAATCTTCTTCTATTTTTTTTTTAGAACATTCGACAGACACCAAAAGCCTTCAGTGACAGATTTGACCCTAATTTTGATTTTTGGACAAATGCATCTTTTTAACGAAAAACAAAATAAATAAAAACAAATTTCGGGAGTAACTAAATAAATGTATTTTTCGGACGAAAACGAAATTATGAAACAAAATATTTCAGTGTGCACATGTCTAATTCAGAATAACAGCTAAGTACACTGAAATATGCTGTAGGGAAATTTTTATGAGAAATGTAAAAAGGATTATAGGGCTGTGTTCTGGGGTAGGAGATGGGGGGGGGGGGGGTTAGAGAGAAAAGATATTAAAAAAAGAGGGAAGAGGGAGAGGAAATAAAAAAAGTGTGACCACAGTAGGTATATTTTGTTTGTAATATCATAAAAGTTTAGCTTTCTGAGAACTCCTAAAATTGTAAAAAAAAAAAAAAACAAGTAGGGATGGGCGAACAGTTTGGTCCCAGCATGAGTCCGAGCCGAACATTTGCCTGTTTGGCCATTCGCAGAACACCCAAATTTGCAAGGTGTTTGCCCCGCCCAGCATGTACCAGTTTGTGATGTCAGAAAGGGGGTGGTGTCACTGAGTGACGTAGCTAGGTGGCCCCACACCTTATCATATAAGAAATGTCAAAGCACCTTTTTTTTTTTTCGTGTTGGGCGCGCAGAGTGATTGGCATCTGAGTTCCAAGATGGGCACTTAACCATGGAGCTCCGCCAGACTACCGGGTAATAACGCAACCATATGAGCCACACAGCCCCTAAAGCAGCCGCACTCAGGCAGGGGAGACTCTGCTGACCAGTTAATTCCTCTCAGCTCTGAGGAGACCATAACAAGATGGCGGCAGAGCCTGCACCTCGCGGGTGAATAAACGTCCCGTGGCCTCATCCCCCAGCAGAGCCAAAAAAAACATCCCAATGACACACATGCATTCCAAGGCAGCGGATCATTATCAGCAAAAAACAGGCAGCGCACTGCATCACCAGGAGGGGAGCATTTGGACACCAGACATGGAGGTGAGTGGACTGCACCAGGTCCCATTGCAGAATTCCCTACATCTGGCCAGCCCAGTGTCTAGCATGTCCTTTAAGGCAGTGTCAATGGGGCTGAATTACTATTGGCACTGCGCTGCGCCGGTACATGCCTTAATAGATGCGCTGGATGAAGCCTTAATTAGGCGCATGAACCGGCCGCAGCAGCAGCGCGATGCAATTGATAAGTAAAGCCGCCGCCAAACTCCCTGTTAAAGTCTATGGGGGAAATCTTATTTGTTAATTTTAAAGGCTAATCTGCAAGTTTTGTACAAAAAAGTGTTTGGGGACCTCAGTCCTGCCTTAGGGGACATGTACCAATGCTTTTTTTCTTTTTTAAAACGGACATTTTTTCGGGAGCAGTGATTTTAATAATGCTAAAAGTGCAACAATAAAAGTGTAATTTTTCTTTAAATTTCGTACTATGGGGGGCTCTAATGTCAGCATGTGAAAAATCGCATGTTTCCCGTGGTTAGAACTGTCTCTGCACAAAATTACATTTTTCAAAGCAAAAAAGCCATTTAAAACTGACTCGCGGCTATAATGAATTGTCGGCTCCCGGCAATTGCAGGAGAATTCATTCTTAAAAAAAACGAAAAAAAAAAAAGCGTGGGGGTCCCCCCAAATTCAATAACCAGACCCTTTAGGTCTGGTATGGATATTAAGGGGAACCCCGCCGTCAATTTAAAAAAAAATGACGTGGGGTTCCCCCAAAATATCCATAACCAGACCCTTCAGGTCTGGTGTGGAATTTAAGGGGAACTCCACCCCAAATTTAAAAAAAAAATGGCGTGGAGTCCCCCCAAAATCCACACCAGACCCTTACTTATCCGAGCACGTTGACCTGGCCGGCCGCAGAAAAGAGGGGGGGACAGAGCGCGCCCCCCCCCTCTCCTGGACCGCACCAGGCCACATGCCCTTAACATTGGGAGGGTGTTTTGGGGTACCCCCAAAACACCTTGTCCCCATGTTGATGAGGACAAGGGTCTCTTCCCCACAACCCCCCACAACCCTTGCCCGGTGGTTGTGGGGGTCTGGGGTGCGGGCAGGGGGCTTATCGAAATCTGGAAGACCCCTTTAAACAAAGGGGCCCCCCAGATGCCGGCCCCCCCCTGTGTGAAATGGTAATGGGGTACATTGTACCTCTACCATTTCACCCAAAAAAAAATGTAAAGGGTTAAAAACGACAAGAGCCGGTTTTTGTTGACAAGTCCTTTATTATCTTCTTTCTTCTTCTTTTCTTCTTTCCTTCGGGTTTCTTCCTCCATCTTCTTCTTCTTCCTCTGCCTCTGTCTTGGGTCTTCTATTCCCGCATCTTGACCGGCGTGTTCTTCCATCTTCTTCTCCTTCCGCTGTCCTTCTCGTCCGCATCTTCTTCTTGTTCTTCTTCGCCGGAGGCGCCGCTTTCAATTGAAATCCCCGCTGTCTGCCAGACCACGCCCCCTCTGACGCCACGGGCAAGCTCTTAGGAAAGTCCCCGTGTGCTGCATGTGCGTCAGAGGGGGGCGTGGTCACATGTTCCAGAAAGCGGGCAATTCAATTGGAAGCGGCGACTTCTGGCAAAGAAGAAGCGCCACAAGCTTCCAATTGAATTGCCCCGCCTCTGACATGTGACCACGCCCCCTCTGACGCACTTGCAGCACACTCCTAGAGCTTGCCCGTGGCGTCAGAGGGGGGGTGGTCTGGCAGACAGCGGGGACGGGGATTTCAATTGGAAGCGGTGGCTCCGGCGAAGAAGAACAAGAAGAATTTAATATTTTTTAGCAGTCCGGAGGTCCCCGGGGGCCCAGAGGCCCCCAGGGACCCGGGTGGCAACCCCCAGATTTTTTGTTATTAAAGGGCCAATGTTTTTTTTTAGGGGTCTGGAGGTCCCCAGTGGCCCGGAGATCCCCAGGGCTCCAGATGACAACCCCCCCCCCCCCCTTTTTTTTAAAAAAATACAAAAAATTATATATTTTGATTTTTTTTTTGTTATTTTTTTAACACATATATATATATATATATATATATATATATATATATATATATATATATATATATATATATATATATATTATATAATTATGAAAGAGCCCAGAGGGCCCCAGATGACAACCTTTTTGCTTATAAAAATGTTATAAACATTTTATATTTTCCCCAGGTTTTTTTTTTTTCTTTAATTTATATTTTTAAAGTGTATTTTGTGCGTGAAGTCGAGAGAGGGGAGCTGGACTTGCAATCGCCATCCTTCTCCATGCCCCCGGTGGCAATGGCGGGTGTGAGGGGGGCCTCCCACTCACCCCACCTGCTACACTTGGAAGCCCGATGGGACAGAGGGACTCCCCCTATGAGGGAGTCTAGCCCACCCAGCCAGCCCTGTAGGTCCTTCGCCTCTCTTTTTTTTAGGAGACCTCATGGCCAAAGTGCGTTCGTGTGTGGTGTTTTTTTTTTTGGGGGGGGGGGGGTGGGCGTACTAAGCACAGGCGTACGTTGCATAGCACACCCACCGGGAGCCAGGCTGAGACCACCAAACTCAATTCACATGTAGCCGAGACCAGGATCCGAACCCTTGGCTGCAGAGGTGAACGGCTTGTCAGCGCAGTGCCATTCATGTTGAGCCACCACAGCTCCCACCCCATGTGATTTTTTTTAGATTCTTGGTAGTTATTTTTTATTAAAGGGCCCAGAGCTCCCAAGGCAACCCCCTTTTTTTATATATATATATATATATATTATATATATATATATATGTAGCGCTCACCCCCGAAGGAGCCGCTGGATGATCGGGTCTTCTGTTTTACCTCTGTGACACACCACAAATAATGAATCCACAGCACACCAGCACACCTTGTGAGAGTTTAAATAACTATTTACTATATATATATAATAATCTGAATAGCAATATACAACATCAACATTTATCTCTACACAGCATAACACAGAGACTGCATATGAGACACCAGCATAACAGTGGATGAACGATAAATGCGGTTATTCTAACTGTGAACTTATATATATATATACTTAGTCCCAATGTACCCGGGTACCTAACCCACTGGCCAGTGGTAGTTTCTTCAGCTAGCCAACGTTGGGGCCCAATATGAACGGTAAAAATCTGTGTGTATGGTTAATGACAACGGGCCGGAGGCCTCTCACCCATCCACGGAGGGAGATGTCCGTCTGTAGCCGGCAGGGATGTCAGCAATTATCTTCTGCGATGAAGAGCTGTATATAGGAGCTGGAGTCTGATGTCATCAGGGGGTTCTGGTCATCAAATTTGGCGTCCGTCCGGGCCGAGTCGCCCCCGCAGTGTCCTCTCAGCAGGGTGGCACCTTACTCACAGCCCCAGAGGATCCTCTTCCAGCCAGGAACAAACAGCCGTTTACCCTGTGTAGCAGATGTCACTTCAGGAAGGCACGTGTGACAAGTCAGCACAGTCTCTCCACAAACAGGCGGCACCCCCAAGCGACAGCAGTCTGTTCTCCCTGTCTCCTCACATCCGACTCCCCTCTCACCCGGAACGTCCTGTCTGTACCTGACATCACTTCCTGTCTTTCTCCTGTAGCACTCTGGGAACTGTAGTCTAATTATCCGTTTTCATTTGTAATTCCTCAGTGGCTGTGTCTACAATCCCCACAAAGCTGTGCTCTCCGGCTCCACCTGCAGCTGCAATATCTTTTCTCTTAAAGGAGCTGAAATCAACAACAGGGCTACATTCTCCCCCTACTTAAAGTCTTTGGGTCCCTCCAAAGGGTAAACTGCGTTTGTAGGTTCTACAGACAGCATATACAATATAAAGGCACATATAAAGTTTATACTAAACTACTTGAATACCTTTACTGCGTTGCAGATAGATGCAGTTTATGACAGCGTCTAGCAAGTGGGGTGGGTAGAGGGACACTCCACCAAGGTGTGCTGATGGCCTGAGTCCTTTGATACTTCAGTGGTCAAGGTG
This sequence comes from Rana kukunoris, assembly GCA_029574335.1. NCBI lineage: Eukaryota > Metazoa > Chordata > Amphibia > Anura > Ranidae > Rana > Rana kukunoris. The sequence continues at coordinate 33,480 of JAJQKJ010000972.1, forward strand.
GACACCTCGGGTGATCTTCGCACAGTAGTTACAGCTTCCTCTGTGCTATTCCCTGGTGAGTCATAAGTGAGTCTCTGAGGGGGTCGCACTGGTCGTTTGGACCTTGATTCTAAAAGCCATGATGGGCCCTCATCTGCGGAGTCCCCTTCTACTTGAAGTGTTGGCTGAGAGAATTCAGTTTCCTCTTCGACTGGCTGAACAAGAGCATCCTCTAGCACTGAGGTTTCTGGCAAGAGACTTTCCACTTGAGAAGGTACAGAATTATCTTCCATGGGCATATCCTCGTTTGTTTGAGGCACAAATTCAGGGGCATCCGGTCTCAAATTGCTCAAGTCCTGCTCAGGAGCCATAATAGTTGGATGGACATCCATAGGTTCAGATGGCCACATCCAACTCGGACACACATCTTCCTCATCTTCCTCATCGCTGTCGTCCTCATCTTCCATGGGCATATCCTCGTTTGTTTGAGGCACAAATTCAGGGGCATCCGGTCTCAAATTGCTCAAGTCCTGCTCAGGAGCCATAATAGTTGGATGGACATCCATAGGTTCAGATGGCCACATCCAACTCGGACACACATCTTCCTCATCGCTGTCGTCCTCACTTTCTCTTGTAGAAGGTGGCTGTTGTGACCGGAGGGTAACAGGTGCTTGACGGGAAGTGGATGGAATGGGTGAAGGAGACTCATCTATCTGGTACCCGCACAGCTTCATTTAGAGGTAGGAGATGATTCCGATGCCAATTCTTCAGTGGCCCGGTCTTTCCCTCTGGTCGAATCTGGTACACTGGCAGGCCAGGTAATTGTTTACAGACAATGTAGATCTGAGAACTCCATCTATCAGCTAGCTTGTGTCTTGCAGACGCACCCAAATTTCTCAACAAAACTCGATCATCTGGCTGTAGGTCCTGTACCCGAACCCTCAGGTCATAGTTTCATTTGTTTCTTCGTTCTCTACCCTCAGAGGTCGAACGGGCCTTCTCAAATGCAGAAGCCAGGTTCTTCCTGAGTCTATCCACATAGCCCTGATGAGACGCAATAGACGTCTGGTCAAGGGAGAGGCCAAAAGCTAAATCTACTGGCAATCGGGCTTCTCTTCCAAACATGAGGCGGTACGGTGAGTATCCGGTAGCATCACTTTCTGTGCTATTGTAAGCATGCACAATGGTAGAGATATGCCGACTCCAGTGCTGTTTCTCCCTGGTCGACAGTGTTCCCAACATGTTGAGTAGAGTACGATTGAATCTCTCCGGTTGTGCATCACCCTGGGGGTGATAGGGGGAGGTCCTCGACTTCTGAATCCCCAATAGATCCAAGAGCTGCCTGATGAGCCGACTTTCAAAGTCTCTGCCTTGATCAGAATGGATCCTCTGAGGTAGACCATAATGAACGAAGAACTTTTCCACTAGGACTTTGGCTACAGTAGGAGCACGTTGATCTTTGGTTGAAAAAGCTTGAGCATAACGGGTAAAGTGATCTGTCACCACCAAGATGTTTCCCTGTCCACTAGTGTCAGGCTCTAGGCACAGGAAGTCAATGCACACCAGGTCCATGGGTCCTTGACTCTGTAGATGGCTCATTGGAGCATTCCTCGAAGGTAAAGTTTTCCTCTGGATACATCTTAGACAGGAATGGCAGTAACTTTCAACTTCAGATCTCATGCAGGGCCAATAGAATCTGTCTCGGACCAGTTTGAAAGTTCTTTCTGATCCTAAGTGACCATGGTCATCATGCAAAGCTCTCAGTACATTTTCTCTATGCTTCTCTGGAGGAACAACTGCTGCTTTTCTTCCAAATCATCCGAGGGGCCCCTGTGCTATAGGGTCTTCTGGACAAGGCATCCGCGTCTTGGTTATTGACCCCAGGGCGATATTTGAGGCTGAAGCGGAATCCTGACAGGGCAGCCAACCACCTGTGCCCAGTGGCATCCAGTTTTGCCGTAGTGAGAATGTAAGTGAGTGGATTGTTGTCGGTTCTGACCACGAACTTGGCCCCGTACAGGTAGTCTTTTAGTTTGTCCACCACTGTCCACTTCAAGGCCAGGAACTCCAACTTGTGAGTGGGATAATTCTTCTCAGAAGGGGTGAGACCCCCGACTCACATATGCCACCGGTCTCAGGAGGCCATCATATTCCTGGTATAGTACTCCTCCTAGCCCTTCTCTGCTAGCATCCACATGTAGTGTTCATAAGGTTTGGCAGGATCAGCGTAGGCAAGGACAGGAGCCTGTGTTAGACTTCCTTTCAATCGGAGGAAAGCCCTTTCACATTGGTCGGTCCATTCCTCCTGGATTGATTCACGAGGCTTCCTAGGCCCGTGGGCTGATGAACCCGGCTCAAAGGGCATTGATTCATCTTCTGCTCCTTCCATTCTTAGAAGTTTGTTCAGAGGCTGAGCTATCTTGGCAAACCCCTCTACGAACCTTCTATAGTATGAGCAGAATCCCAGGAAGGACCGGAGTTCAGTAATATTACGAGGTCTCGGCCATGAAGCCACAGCTTCCAACTTCTTAGGATCAGTTGATATGCCTTCTGCTGAAACAACATGTCCCAGGTACGTGACTGAAGGCAGACAGAATTGACACTTCTCCAAGGAAAAGTTTCAATCCTTCTTCATGCAGCCGCTTCAAGACCTTTTCCAACCGCTGCTCATGTTCTTCCAGTGTTCTTCCGAAGACTATTAGGTCATCCAGATACACTAGTACCTCAATCAGGTTCATGTCTCCCACCGTCTTTTCCATTAGTCGTTGGAAAGTTGCTGGGGCTCCTGCGAGGCCTTGGGGCATTCTATTAAACTCAAAGAATCCCAGTGGACAGATGAAAGCAGTCTTCTCTTTATCTTCAGGATGCATGGGTATCTGGTGATACCCACTTCGCAGGTCAAGTACACTAAAACCACTTTGCTCCAGACAGACACTGTAAGGCATCTTCTATTCGAGGAGTAGTGTATTGGTCGGGAATGGTTCTTTGGTTGAGTGTGCGGTAGTCTATGCACAAACGGATGGAACCGTTTTTCTTGCGAACTACCACAATGGGTGAGGCATAAGGACTCCTGGATTCTTGGATTATCCTGGTCCTTTTCAATTCAGCCAGTTGTTCCCTTAGGTCATCTAGATCTCCCAATGGGACTCGCTGTGACCTTTCTCGAAAGGGCTTGTCATCTTGGAGGCGAATGTGGTGTCGAGTGCTCTTGGCACATCCCACATCAAACTCATCCTTGGAGAACAAATCCTGCCGCTTGAGGAGTTGAGATTGAATTCGCTTCTTCCACTCAGGCGAGATTGGAGCGTCTTTAGGATAGAACCGTTCAGCTGGGATCTCTCTGTCTACTCCCTCCACCAATTCAGTGGGTGAGAGGGGGGTGTGGCAGTGGCCACTTGTCCAATCGGCATCCGTGCCTTCAAGGTCACTGGGTAGTCTGACACATTGCATACACTTACAGAGACTCTCCCACGGGCCCGCTGTAGGGCTCTGGTGGATATTATCTCCGGCACCAATTCCACTCCAGATCTCTTCTCATTTCTGGGATCAGTTTCCAGGACCACATAGGGGCCTGGTTATGACCAATTCAACTTGACTGAGGCCCGGAAACTAGTCATTTCTCCTGGCTGTAAGACCTTCTCCGCTCTATCTCCAAAGCCGTCCCACTTCTGCAGGGGCCCTCTGTTCTTGTATAATCCGCTGGTAGATTGGCCGCAACATCGGGTGCATCTCCTCAGAAGTAGAACTCTCTTCCGTCACTAACGGAGTTATAAGGCGTCTCACCAAGTCAGTATTTGTCCCCACTATTATAGAACTCCGATTAGCTCCTGGTGGGCGGGGACATACAATGGCCAAGGCGTCACAGACCCCTGGTTGCCCAACAGTTGCCGAACTGAACTCCAGCTTCACTTGTAGACACCCATCATATAGAAGCTTCTGAGTCCAATACCCCAGATTTCGAGATCCTCTAACTCCATCAGGGGTAGATGCTTCAAATGCTTCTGGTAGAAGTCCCGGTAAATCAGTGTTACTTGAGCACCTGAATCGAGGAGAGCCTTTGTGTAAACCCCTTCTACTTGAACTGGGATAATGGGTGAAGGACCTATCAACTTGTCAGGGAACTTCTTCGGAGTAGTAGAAGGCATAGACCCAGTCGACTGCACTCCAGCCTTCTTCCTAGCTCGTGGTGGTTGTTTTCTTCCCCCTAACTGGGGTTTAGGTTGTGGGTGTGCATTGCTTCCCTGTGACACAGGACCAGACACCAAGGGAGGGGATCTTTTTGTCGTAGCAGGGGGGCTCTGGGTAAAGACTTGGGCCTCTTATTGGTATCCTGGGAATCAGAGCAGTCTTCAGTAGTTGGGCACCCAGTTTGCTCCCTCACTGGGGCCCTCTGTAGTTTCCCGCCGGTAGATAACTTCCTCTTGAATTCGATGGGCTCGGACAGATACTTCGGTAATGACCCACTCCTCCACAGTTATAGCAGCTGTTTGACGGTTTCTTGATAGGCACCACCTGAGTGGTAGAATCAGGAACTGGTTCTGACGTGACTTTTTCAAGGGGCGACTTGACACCTGCAGACAATAGGGTTAGCATTTGCGTCAGCTGGGAAACTTGCGCCTTTAATTTCTCTATTTCTGAATTCCCATTCGACACATTGAGCGTTCGAACCTCAGCAGGAAATGAAAATCCTGAGCCCTTCTTTTTCTCCTCTAGGATAGCCTCTTCCTCCCTTACCATCTTAATGAGATCAGAGTATCGCAAAGAGGTACCTCCTTGTAAAGTTTTCAACTGGATCCAGATAGGGTCAGAACTCAGAGCGCCTCTCAGGATCTGTTTCATTCTTACTTGATCCATATCCCTGGGCTCTATTCCTTTCTTTAGTACAATCTGGTATAGCATTTTGTTTAGTCGTCGAATATACTCGGAAAGCTGCTCATTTTCCGTTGAAACATGTGTTCAAAGAGGAAGATTAAATCTGTACCTTTCTCTGTGCGCCCAAACTCATCTTGCAACATGCGAAGATAGTCATATGCTGTACAAGACTCCTGACTGAATTTCAAATTTCGGATGGCTTCTGTTGCAACGCCTTTCAGACTTTCAGTAATGCGCTGTTTCTTTTGAGCCTCTGGAACATCCCATTCTTCCAGTGCTTGCATAGCCTGTTCCATCCAGGTTTCATACTCTTCTTCTCCAGGAGGTACAGGCTGCACTCCAGAAAAGATCTCAACTTCCTGTAGCCATAGTTCACAGAGGGCGAGGAAATTTTTATAACGCTCTCTACCAGTTTTCCTATGTCCATGAAGAAGGAAGCTGGGGGGTAGTTAGTGGTTGGCACAGAAGTGGTAGTTACTTCCACTGTGTCTGACATGGTCTGGCTTGGTCCCTCCAAACAACTTGCTGAGGTGACTAGAGGGAGTAACCGTGCTTTAACTTCTCCGGTTAGCTGGATGCTATCACCCTGGAAGCAGGTTGGGACTCCTTTCTTCCATTCTAGTAGGGCATAGGTATGGGAGATTTCTTGATCTATTTTTGTGTCTATTACAAACACTTTTCTGGTCAGGTGCTAGTGTAGTTACTGCTTGACGGATCTGTTCCTCTGTCCATTTGTCAGCAGGAATGTCCATTACTACACTCAGCCCTAATTGGCCATTTTGTTCCTCGCACCACTCTGCTGCTGTGTTTGGATCCATTGCTGGCTCGTTTGTGTGGTTATCACTTTGCGAGAGGTATCAGAAAAGATCCCGGACGAGAACCCCCACGTGTGTAGCGCTCACCCCGGAAGGAGCCGCTGGATGATCGGTTCTTCTGTTTTACCTCTGTGACACACCACAAATAATGAATCCACAGCACACCAGCACACCTTGTGAGAGTTTAAATAACTATTTACTATATATATATATAATAATCTGAATAGCAATATACAAACATCAACATTTATCTCTACACAGCATAACACAGAGACTGCATATGAGACACCAGCATAACAGTGATGAACGATAAATGCGGTTATTCTAACTGTGAACTTATATATATATATACTTAGTCCCAATGTACCCGGGTACCTGACCCATGGCCAGTGGTAGTTTCTTCAGCTAGCCAACGTTGGGGCCCAATATGAACGGTAAAAATCTGTGTGTGTATGGTTAATGACAACGGGCCGGAGGCCTCTCACCCATCCACGGAGGGAGATGTCCGTCTGTAGCCGGCAGGGATGTCAGCAATTATCTTCTGCGATGAAGAGCTGTATATAGGAGCTGGAGTCTGATGTCATCAGGGGTTCTGGTCATCAAATTTGGCGTCCGTCCGGGCCGAGTCGCCCCCGCAGTGTCCTCTCTCAGCAGGGTGGCACCTTACTCACAGCCCCAGAGGATCCTCTTCCAGCCAGGAACAAACAGCCGTTTACCCTGTGTAGCAGATGTCACTTCAGGAAGGCACGTGTGACAAGTCAGCACAGTCTCTCCACAAACAGGCGGCACCCCCAAGCGACAGCAGTCTGTTCTCCCTGTCTCCTCACATCCGACTCCCTCTCACCCGGAACGTCCTGTCTGTACCTGACATCACTTCCTGTCTTTCTCCTGTAGCACTCTGGGAACTGTAGTCTAATTATCCGTTTTCATTTGTAATTCCTCAGTGGCTGTGTCTACAATCCCCACAAAGCTGTGCTCTCCGGCTCCACCTGCAGCTGCAATATCTTTTCTCTTAAAGGAGCGAAATCAACAACAGGGCTACATATATATATAGATAGATAGATAGATAGATAGATAGATAGATAGATAGATAGATAGATAGATAGATAGATAGATAGATAGATATTTTAATTTATTTTTCATTTAAAGGGCCCAGAGGTTTATTTTTATTAAAGGGCCCAGAGGTCCCCAGGGCCCCCGGATGGCTACCACCCTTTTTTTAATATGTATTTTTCTATATTTATTTTTTTGTAAAGGAAACCCCCCGCTTATCAAATTGCGGCAGCCCCCCCCTTCTCAATCCAGACGGAATTTTCTCTGCTCCAGGGGGCCCATGCCTGAAGCTGTGTAAGGGGCCCCATAATTCCTGATGGCGGCCCTGATTCCCCCTCCCCCCCCATGGTACGAAATTTCAAGGAATTTTTTCACTTTTATTGTTGCACTTTAACCACTTCCATACCGCGCCTATTCTGGCACTTCTATCCATCATGTAACAATTATATGTTCTTCCTTGAAAATTAATCAGGACCCCCAAACATTATATATATTTTATTAACAAACACCCTAGGGAATAAAGTGGCGGCCATTTTTTCGTACAAATTTCCAACGGTATTTGCGGCAAAAAATTTCAAACGTTTTTTTGTTTTTTTTGGCTTTCAAAAAAAAAACTGTTTCATGAATGACAAAATAAGAAAGCAGTAAAGCTAGCCCAATTTTTAGGGATAAGGTGAAAGATGATGTTACATCGAGTAAATAGATACCTAACTTGTCACGCTTTCATATTGCGCACACTCATGGAATGGCGCTAAACTTCGTTATTAAAAATCTCCATAGGCGACGCTTGACTTTTTTTCTCAGGTTACCACTTTTGAGTTACAGAGGAGGTCTAGTGCTAAAATTATTGCTCTCACTCTAACGCAAGCTATGATACCTCACATGTGGGGTTTGAAGGATGTTTACATATGTGGGTGGGACTTGCATGCGTGTTCGCTTCTGAGTGCGAGCTACTAGGGACAGGAGCATTTTTAAATTCTTTTTTTATTATTTTTTATTTTTTTTACTTAATATTTTCATTTTTGCACTTGTTTGTCCCTTTTTTTGTATTATTTTTCACTTTTCTTCCTATTACAAGGAATGTAAACATCCCTTGTAATAGGACTAGTGTGTGACAGGTCCTCTTTATAGAGAGAGGCAGGGTCAATTAGACCCCACATCTGTCCTCCAGGCTGGAAAGCATGGAATTGGTAAAAAAAAAATAACAAAAACATCTCATGCTTTCAGCTGCAATCATGTTTGTTCAGCACAGTGGCGTAGCGTGTAGCATGTTCACCTAGCAGCAAAAGGGTTGCTGGTTCGAATCCCGCCCGTGACACTATCTGCCTGGAGTTTGCATGTTCTCCCTGTGCGGGTTTCCTCCCACAATCTAAAAACATGCTGTAAATTGGATCCTGTCTAAATTAAGCCCTAATATGCAGTAGGATATTTAGGTTTTTGTGCTGCCCTAGGCCTGACCAAATTTTGGCCACCCCCTAAATAGAAAAATGACCCACACCTTCTGTCAAGGCCACACCCTGTTTTTTTATGACCCACCCAGGAATTTTCAGGACACACACACAAGTTCTGTAGGGGGGGGCACAGGAGTCCCTTAATTTGCCTAGTTTTTCGATCACTTCCTGTTTGGCTATGGGGCAGGAAGTGAAGGCCAATCTCCCCAAATGGACAGGGATAATACAAAATAAACTGACAGAGCTTCTAACCCCCCCCCCCAACTCTATCCAAAATGAAATTAAACAAAAAAAAATAAAAGTGATGATTATAGTTCCAGTTTAACCCCAAATTTCAGATCATTTTATTGAGAGGCTTAAGAAAATATAACCATGCCAATAGGCAGGATCCAGCGTTGCTAATATGTATGAATGTGTGTTAGGGACCCCCACAAACACCCACCCAATGTTAAATCAACAATTTTCTTATTTGTTTTGGGGATGCCTGCACCCTGATAGGGTAAAGACACCTCACAAATGTTGTCATTTTCTACTTAATTCATTCACTTCCTGCCACATAGCCAAACAGGAAGTGAGGGGAAAACCTGAGTAATGTTTTGTTGGGGACACAGATCAATCTAAATAGTTTTCCATTTTGGAAATTGCATTTTGCTGTGTACACCCCAAATTAGTATAGATCTTGGACTTTGGGTTCCATTTACTAAAGGCAAATCCACTTTGCACTACAAGTGGACAAGCAAGGAGAAAAAATAAAAACTTGACGGGATTGGAAGTTAAAACCATCAGTGCTTCCCTTCTGATTTTCATTGCCTACGCTTTCTACTGTCGAGCGCTTTGCCTTTACTAAACCCCAAAGTAACTAATCATTTGGGGTGTACACTGCAGTGCAATTTGCTTAATGGGGACACTAGTTAGATTGACCTGTGTCCCGAGAAAAGACCATTGGTAGGGTTTTAACCTCACTTCCTGTTCAGCTGTGTGACAGGAAGTGAAGCCAATTATAAGAAAAGGGACACAAAGCCCAATCTAAAAACACTAGCAGGGGTTCAAACACTCACTTGGCTTCCCTCAAACAACCCACAATTAGAATAAGATTGTCTTGTGCTAGTTTCAAGCACAGCGCTGTAAATCAGCACTTCAAGCCTGTCCACCAATACACCACCCCCCCCCCCCTCCAAACAGGCCCTGTTTGCAGGTTTTTCTACATCTTGCACATGTGCTTTAAAAAGTCAGTCTGGACATCAATTCTAGGAAACAATACTTACCGCTTTGTCCTTCCTTTTCTGGTGACTAAACATTTCATGCATACACACAGGAAAGAGCTTAGAGACAAATCACACTTGATGGTTTAGGCCCAAACTATTTCAGCTCTGCAGCGGTTGAAATCCATAGCATGAAAAAAAATATCACAAAAACAAACTTAAAAGTTTGAAAGTAATTTTATTGGTCCACAAAACAAGGAAAGCAAAAAACAAAAAATTACAAATAAACACACAAAAGAATTATAAAAAAAAAAAAAAAAAAAAAAAGACCAACGTTTATTTCACAGTCATTGGAAAATAAATCATGCTTTTGAAATAACAGGATAGACCCACAGGATTAAAACATTAGTCATTAACATCTTGAGAAACATTTAGCAAAAATATGCAGCAGACAAAACATCAAAAAAACGTAACTTGCTCCAAAACATCTCTGTTTCGCTCCACCATTACTTCCAGCCAGCAAATCTGCCCCCTCTGAGGGTAGCTGACACGTGCACTATCCACGCTTTTTATAACATGTGTGCTAATGAACCAATTGGAAACACATGAAGAAATGTCAGCCTCTAGTTTGTGTGCACTTGTAACTGCGTACACCTGTTAAGGATGTCCTTAAATTACTAAGCCCAAAAAAACAGCTTTCTGAGCATGCTCAGAAAGATGCATGTCATTTTCAGGCTCAAACATCCAGCTTATTTTTCTAAGTGTTCGAGCATGCCCAGTTCACTCGAAATGCAGTACCAGAATCAAATCTGCAATGGCGGATGATGAAAGCATTAGAGGTGTTTTATTTTTTTTGGTCCCCTGAACTGATGTTTTACAACCTGAAGGGGAGGTCTTATAGAATTTTTACGTAACAAACATAAATAATAATAATTTAAACGCCCTGTCCCTAGTAGCTCGCAGTCAGAAGTGAACACACAGCATTTTTTTTTCTTCCGGTTACCAGTTTAGATTTACAGATGAGGTCTAGTGCTAAAAGTATTCCTCTCGCTCTTACGCACGCTATGATACCTCACATGTGGGAGTGTGTGCTTTGGGGGAGGGGGGCACTGCCCCCCCCACCCCAAAGCACTCTTGTCCCCATGTCGATAGGGACAAGAGCCTCTTCCGACAACCCTGGCCGTTGGTTGTCGGGGTATGCGGGCGGGGGGCTTATCAGAATCTGAGAGCCCCCTATAATAAGGGGGCCCCCAGATTCTGGCCCCCCCACTCTATGTGAATGAGTATAGGGTACATCGTACACTTACCCATTCACCGGGTGGAAAAGTGTAAACACAAATAAACCACACAGAATAAAATAATTTATTAGTCAGCTCTGGGGGTCTTCTGCCGGGACCCCCCACCACCAGCCCATTGGGCCCCGGGCTTCGCCGTTTTCTGCGGGGGGGGGGGCGACACCCACGATGCTCTCCGCCATGTTCAGCCAGGCCCCCACCCCAAAATAAGCTCTTTTACATCCGGGGGGCCGGACCGAAAACAGCGGAGAAAAACAACGGGGGGCCTCTTCCCATCATGCCCTGTGATGTCACATGGGTTAAGGTCACATGGTGGCATAATCACGCCCACGCCCAATGCCAATATAAGTCCGTGCCCACCGCTCTGTCGGCATTTCAGCGCCGGACCTCGCCGTGACAACATCGAATGGAAGAAGAAGCCCGCGAGTGTCACCCCGGGCGGGAAGACAGCGACGAGAAGCCCGTCGCCCTCCCCCATAAGCAGGAAGCTTCATGGTGAAGGGGGCAGCGGCGTAAACGACTAGAAGTCCGGGGTGAGATGTGCCGACCCCCACCCCGGCCGAAAACTTCGAAGCCCGCTGCCCTCCCACACAGGCACGGAGCTTCGTGGTTGAGGGGGGCGGCGGCGGAAGACGGCGACACAGCGACAAGAAGCCCTGGCCCCGCGGAAGAGCCAGGCAGAAGAGGCTATCGAGAGCCCCCCCGGCAGAAAACTACGAAGCCCGCGGCCCTCCCCCATAGGCAGGAAGCTTCATGGTGAAGGGGGTCGCAGCGGAAGACGACTAGAAAACCGGGGTGGGATGTACGACCCTCACCCCGGCGAAAACTTCGAAGCCCGCTGCCCTCCCCACAAGCACTGAGCTTCGTGGTGAAGGGGGCGGCGGCGGAAGACTGTGGTGGCGAAGACCGGGGGGGTTGGCGGAAGACCCCCGGAGCTGGCTAATAAATTATTTTATTCTTGTGTGGTTTATTTGTGTTTAACACTTTTTCCACCAGGTGAATGAGTAGGGGTACCATGTAC
>JAJQKJ010001582.1:0-72404 GCA_029574335.1 Rana kukunoris
CCTGAGTGTCAGGTGACATATGGAGGCTCTGGACTTCTGTTCTGTGTAATGAGGAGAAGATGAATGAAGGGCGGGGTCCTCTGCAGCTGCTGTGGAACTACAAGGCTCAGCATTCCCCCCCATCGGCCTAAACATTCTCCATTCAAAATACACACAAGATAATATATAATGCAAGATAATAAGATAATAAGCAGGGGGGGGGGCCTGGGCACCATCGGCCCCTTACAGGTGTAATGCAAAAAATAAATAATTGAAAAATATATTTAAATAAAAACAGGAGGGGGGCCAGCTGGGCCCCTGGGGACCATGGGGCCTCTCTTACAGGTGTAATGCCTGTACCCCCCCTGATAGTGGCCCTGCGGAGACCACTGTGAGTAAGCTGAGGCCAGTACCAGAGCAGACTTCTCACCAGCCGGGACGGTGAAGAAGTGGGAAAACTTCAGCAAGGACCAAGTCAGGGACCCAGCGGGACAGCAGAGATGACCCTGTGTGGAGTGCCAAGCCAGAGGTGGGTGTGAGGTGGAAACAAGGAACGGTGCTCAGAGGTGGAACCAAGGGACGGTGCTTAAAGGTGGGTAGGGGGTGGAACCAAGGGACAGTGCTTGGAGGTGGGTAGGGGGTGGAACCAAGGGACGGTGCTCGGGAGGTGGGTAGGAGGTGGAACAAAGGTATAGTACTCGGAGGTGGAACCAAGGGACGGTTCTTAGAGGTGGGCAGCAGGTGGAACCCGGGGGTGGTGCCCAGAAGTGGGTAGAGGGTGGAACCAAGGGACGGTGCTGGGAGGTGGGTAGGGGGTGGAACAAAAGGTTGATGCTTGGAGGTGGGTAGGGGGTGGAACCAAGGTATAGTGCTTGGAGGTGGGAGGAAGGGCCGGTGCTTAGAGGCAGTGGCAGCCCGTCCATAGGGACGCACGGGCGCCGCCCCCCTCCCGCAGTTAAAAAAAAAAAAAAAAAAAAACGGGCCCTTTAAGAACTTTTATTCGGCTAAAATGCCATTTTGACATTTTAGCCGAAGTGCTGCAGCGCCACCCTCTCTCGCAAATAACACACGTTCAATGCAATGCATTGAACTGTGTGTTATTGTTGCCAGCTGCCTGGTCTATTCATAAACCCGGACATGGGACGCCGGCCAGCGGCTCTGATAGGCTTTTCCAGTGCCGCCCTCCGGCTCTCGGAAGTCTATACTCGGAGCGCAGGCAATCTGCGTTCCTTGCATGAGACTGACGGCCGTTTCAGCCAATCAGGTTCCCGGATTCTGGTTATCAGGAACCTGATTGGCTGAAGCTTCTTCACGGCGGCAGAAGACATCGAGGGAGGACATGGAAGCGTCAGGTAAGTGTTTTTTTTTACATGGAAAGGGGCATCATGGGGCACAGGGGCATCATGGGGCACAGTGGTGACAAAGGGCACAGAGGCGACAATTGATGGGCACAGTGACTGCATATGATGGCATGGCACAGTGGTGACAATTGATGGCACAGTGGCTGCATGTGATGGGCAGAGTGAGGCTGCAATATTTTGTTTTTTGTTTGCGCCCCCCCCCAAAAATGTTGAGCACTAGCCGCCACTGCTTAGAGGTGGGTAGGGGGAGGAACCAAGGTATAGGGCTTGGAGGTGGAACAAAGGGACGGTGCTTAGAGGTGGGTAGCGGGTGGAACCCAGGGGTGGTGCCCAGAGGTGGGTAGAGGGTGAAACCAAGGGACAGTGCTCAGAAGTGGGTGTGGGGTGGAACCAAGGGACAGTGCTTGAGCCGGGTAGGGGGTGAAACCAAGGTATAGTGCTTGGAGGTGGAATCAAGGGACAGTGCTCAGAGGTGGGTAGGAGGTGGAACCAAGGGATGGTGCTTGGAGGTCGGTAGGGGGTGGAACCAAGGTATAGTGCTCGGAGGTGGGCAAGAGGTGGAACCAAGGTATAGTGCTCGGAGGTGGAACCAAGGTACAGTGCTCGGAGTTGGGTAGGGGGGTGGAACCAAGGTATAGTGCTCGGAGGTGGGTAGGAGGTGGAACCAAGGTATAGTGCTCGGAGGTGGAACCAAGGGACACTGCTTGGAGGTGGAAGTTAGGGACAGTGCTCGGAGGTGGGTAGAGTATGGAACCAAGGGACGGTGCTCGGGGGTGGGTAGAGGGTGGAACCAAGGGACAGTGCTCGGGGGTGGAACCAATGGGCGGTGCTCAGAGGTGGGTAGGGGTGGAACCAAGGTATATTGCTCAGAGGTGGAACCAAGGGACAGTGCTCGGAGGTGGGTAGAGGATGGAACCAAGGGACAGTGCTCAGGGGTGAGTAGAGGATGGAACCAAGGGGCGGTGCTCGAAGGTGGGTAGAGAAAAAAAAAGAAAAAAGGGGGGTGACTCAGAAGGGAGGAGCACCTGCCGCCTATTCTCACCATCTATATCCCCCCTCAGCACCCCGTCCATCCCGGATCTCATACGAAAGACATACAGACTCCATGCGGTCCCCTCCCCCGCTCGGATGTAGTCAGCACAATCACGACGGAAGTGGCAGAGAACAGAGACAGCGCCTCATTACGGACAACACGAAAGATAAAAGGCGCCATTTCCATCCCCCCCTCCCCTCCCCTCCCCCGGGGAGCTCATTATACAGAGCTGCAGCACCGTATTACCGGCGGCTGGATGTGCCCTGTGCACCCCCCCCCCGGGGGAGAAACCGTCCTCAGATCCTCTCAATATGAACTACAAACCCCCTCCCCCCGAGAGTTCTGTCTGTGAGAGCGCCATGTTCTGCTGAGTCCACAGAACTTTTCATAGACCTTTATAACCCCCCCCCCCCCGGGCCCCTCACTGGAACCTTCATAATTATCTCCTATCTCAGGTTTGCTGTCCCATATTTCCATGGAGGTTCTGCATTTCATTGCAGTCTCTCCCTCCCCCCTCAGATTGGACATCGAATGTCTCGTACTTGGGGGGGATCTGTAAATGATCGGCGTTCTGCAGGAAGTGAGATAATTGTTATACAGATCGGAGATGGATGATCGCCGGATGACAGACGCCGGGGTCCGGATTTACCAGACATGTCACGGGGAGGAGGAACGGGACGCAGCGGGCTCTCCGCAGAGATCTCATCAATTATACATCCCCCCAGATAGAGATCGAGTGTCAGACGATCGTCCTCTTCACCTTCACTGAGATATACAAGACGTCTCACATTCCGAGGACACGGCAACGCCGCCGCGCCGCGAAGAGACCGACCGAGGAGCTTACACTCTAATGTCCCCCTCCCCCCCACAGTCACATCAGTCTCTGTACAGAGGAGCTTACACTCTAATGTCCCCTCCCCCCCCACTGTCACATCAGTCTCTGTACAGAGGAGCTTACACTCTAATGTCCCCTCCCCCCACAGTCACATCAGTCTCTGTACAGAGGAGCTTACACTCTAATGCCCCCCCCCACACAGTCACATCAGTCTCTGTACAGAGGAGCTTACACTCTAATGTCCCCTCCCCCCACAGTCACATCAGTCTCTGTACAGAGGAGCTTACACTCTAATGTCCCCTCCCCCCCACAGTCACATCAGTCTCTGTACAGAGGAGCTTACAGTCTAATATCCCCTCCCCCCACAGTCACATCAGTCTCTGTACAGAGGAGCTTACACTCTAATGTCCCCTCCCCCCCACAGTCACATCAGTCTCTGTACAGAGGAGCTTACACTCTAATGTCCCCTCCCCCCCACAGTCACATCAGTCTCTGTACAGAGGAGCTTACACTCTAATGTCCCCTCCCCCCCACAGTCACATCAGTCTCTGTACAGAGGAGCTTACACTCTAATGTCCCCTCCCCCCACAGTCACATCAGTCTCTGTACAGAGGAGCTTACACTCTAATGTCCCCTCCCCCCCACAGTCACATCAGTCTCTGTACAGAGGAGCTTACACTCTAATGTCCCCTCCCCCCCCACAGTCACATCAGTCTCTGTACAGAGGAGCTTACACTCTAATGTCCCCCCCCCCCCCCACAGTCACATCAGTCTCTGTACAGAGGAGCTTACACTCTAATGTCCCCTCCCCCACAGTCACATCAGTCTCTGTACAGAGGAGCTTACACTCTAATGTCCCCTCCCCCCCACAGTCACATCAGTCTCTGTACAGAGGAGCTTACACTCTAATGTCCCCTCCCCCCCCACAGTCACATCAGTCTCTGTACAGAGGAGCTTACACTCTAATGTCCCCTCCCCCCACAGTCACATCAGTCTCTGTACAGAGGAGCTTACACTCTAATGTCCCCTCCCCCCCACAGTCACATCAGTCTCTGTACAGAGGAGCTTACACTCTAATGTTCCCTCCCCCCCCCACAGTCACATCAGTCTCTGTACAGAGGAGCTTACACTCTAATGTCCCCCCCCCCCACAGTCACATCAGTCTCTGTACAGAGGAGCTTACACTCTAATGTCCCCTCCCCCACAGTCACATCAGTCTCTGTACAGAGGAGCTTACACTCTAATGTCCCCTCCCCCCACAGTCACATCAGTCTCTGTACAGAGGAGCTTACACTCTAATGTCCCCTCCCCCCCACAGTCACATCAGTCTCTGTACAGAGGAGCTTACACTCTAATGTCCCTTCCCCCCACAGTCACATCAGTCTCTGTACAGAGGAGCTTACACTCTAATGTCCCCCCCCCCCCCACAGTCACATCAGTCTCTGTACAGAGGAGCTTACACTCTAATGTCCCCTCCCCCCCACAGTCACATCAGTCTCTGTACAGAGGAGCTTACACTCTAATGTCCCCTCCCCCCCACAGTCACATCAGTCTCTGTACAGAGGAGCTTACACTCTAATGTCCCCTCCCCCACAGTCACATCAGTCTCTGTACAGGGGAGCTTACACTCTAATGTCCCCTCCCCCGGGGGAGAAGAATAAATAACGATGTCACAATGTAACGGCCGGGGGGGGGGGGGGGGGATTGGAGGACAATCGGCCATCTGTCGCGGTCTCACAATGGCGGTGGATCGGGTTACGCGTCTCGTCAGGCGGGGAGGTGAAGCGTGATGACGGAACAATCTGGGATCTGAGGGGGGACACGTGTAGTCCTGTCATGTCACCGACACTTATATCAATCTACACAACACCTCCACGAGGGTGTCTCATCCTTCATACCGAGCAAGGGGGAGGGGAGACTGAGGAAATGGCTCCTCCTCCTTCTACAAAGTTACAGTCTCGCCTCCCCCACAGTGATCAGACTGTACATTGTAACTTTGTAGCGAGTCACAAGCAGTGTTGCCAACCGGATTTATTTTTATGGACAACCCGTAAAAAAAAGGCACTTTCTTGCTGTACGTAATTGTCTGTGATAGGACAAAAGTGCACGCGAAAAAATAGGCGTGACCGGGTCGGCTTTGAACTGCGCATGCGCAGTTCCGGGGAGCTGCCCGACTCCCGAGCTAAGCCGCCGATTGGATCCGATTCTGATCCTGTATTCCGCCAGGGCCCAGGGGGGCGGATTTGACAGAGGCTGACTGTGTGGCGTGCAGCGTGCTACTGGTGGCGCCGGCGATGCGAGTGACGTCATGGCGCATCCAGCCAGGCTTTAAAAATACTGCAGTCACCAGGAGCTCTGAGCTGGGCAAGCCTCCATTCTCAGCATCCTTTGCTTTAAGGTAAGGAGGTGATGGTGGCGATGGGGGCAGGAGGAGCTTGTGGTGGGGACAGGAGGAGCTGGCGGTGGGGGACAGGAGGAGCTGGCGGTGGGGACAGGTGGAGCTGGCGGTGGGGGACGGAGGAGCTGGCGGTGGGGACAGGTGGAGCTGGCGGTGTGGGACAGGAGGAGCTGGCGGTGAGGGACAGGAGGAGCTGGCGGTGAGGGACAGGAGGAGCTGGCGGTGAGGGACAGGAGGAGCTGGCGGTGAGGGACAGGAGGAGCTGGCTGTGGGGGACAGGAGGAGCTGGCGGTGAGGGACAGGAGGAGCTGGCGGTGAGGGACAGGAGGAGGTGGCGGTGAGGGACAGGAGGAGCTGGCGGTGAGGGACAGGAGGAGCTGGCGGTGAGGGACAGGAGGAGCTGGCGGTGGGGGACAGGAGGAGCTGGCGGTGGGGGACAGGAGGAGCTGGCGGTGAGGAACAGGAGGAGCTGGCGGTGGGGACAGGAGGAGGTGGTGGCGGTGGGGCAGGAGGAGCTGGCGGTGAGGGACAGGAGGAGCTGGCGGTGAGGGACAGGAGGAGCTGGCGGTGAGGGACAGGAGGAGCTGGCGGTGAGGGACAGGAGGAGGTGGAGGAGCTGGCGGTGAGGGACAGGAGGAGCTGGCGGTGAGGGACAGGAGAGGTGGCGGTGAGGGAAAGGAGGAGCTGGCGGTGAGGGACAGGAGGAGCTGGCGGGTGAGGGACAGGAGGAGCTGGCGGCGGTGAGGGACAGGAGGAGAGTGGTGGTGAGGGACAGGAGGAGCTGGTGGTGGGGACAGGAGGAGCTGGCGGTGGGGACAGGAGGAGCTGGCGGTGGGGACAGGAGGAGCTGGCGGTGGGGGACAGGGGGAGCTGGCGGTGAGGGACAGGGGGAGCTGGTGGTGGGGACAGGAGGAGCTGGTGGCAGTGAGGAGGAAGCTGGCGGTGGGGGACAGGAGGAGCTGAGCGGTGGGGGACAGGAGGAGCTGGTCGGTGAGGAACAGGAGGAGCTGGCGGTTGGGACAGGAGGACAGATTTGGTGTCTGCGGTGGGGGCAGGAGGAGCTGGCGGTGAGGGACAGGAGGAGCTGGCGGTGAGGGACAGGAGGAGCTGGCGGTGAGGGACAGGAGGAGCTGGCGGTGAGGGACAGGAGGAAGTGTGGAGGAGCTGGCGGTGGGGGACAGGAGGAGCTGGCGGTGAGGGAGGATGGAGGAGGGTGGCGGTGGGGACAGGAGGAGCTGGCGGTGAGGGACAGGAGGAGCTGGCGGTGGGGACAGGAGGAGCTGGCGGTGGGGACAGGAGGAGCTGGCGGTGAGGGACAGGAGGAGCTGGCGGTGGGGGACAGGAGGAGCTGGCGGTGAGGGACAGGAGGAGCTGGCGGTGAGGGACAGGAGGAGCTGGCGGTGAGGGACAGGAGGAGCTGGCGGTGGGGGACAGGAGGAGCTGGCGGTGGGAACAGGGGAGCTGGCGGTGGGGGACAGGAGGAGCTGGTGGCGGTGAGGGACAGGAGGAGCTGGCGGTGAGGGACAGGAGGAGCTGGCGGTGAGGGACAGGAGGAGCTGGCGGTGGGGGACAGGAGGAGCTGGCGGTGGGGACAGGAGGAGCTGGCGGTGGGGGACAGGAGGAGCTGGCGGTGGGGGGCAGGAGAAGCTGGCGGGTGGGGGCAGGAGGAAGTGGCGTGGTAGGGCAGGGGAGGCAGGAGAAGCTGGCGGTGAGGGGGGAGAGCAGTGGGTGGGGCAGGAGGAGCGGGCTGGCTGGGGGGCAGGAGGAGCTGGCGGTGGGGGGGGCACAGGAGGAGCTGGCGGTGGGGGGACAGGAGGAGCTGGCGGTGAGGGACAGGAGGAGCTGGCGGTGCGGGGGTGGGACAGGAGGAGCTGGCGGTGAGGGACAGGAGGAGCTGGCGGTGAGGGAAGAGGAGCTGGCGGTGGGGACAGGAGGAGCTGAGCTGGTGAGGGACAGGAGGAAGCTGGCGGTGAGGGACAGGAGGAGCTGGCGGTGAGGGACAGGAGGAGGCTGGCGGGTGAGGGAGCAGGAGGAGCTGGCGAGTGAGGAACAGGAGGAGCTGGCTGTTGGGGGACAGGAGGAGCTGGCGGTGAGAAACAGGAAGGAGCTGGCGGGGTGGGGACAGGAGGAGCTGGAGGGTGAGGGACGGGAGGAGTGAGCTGGAGGGAGGGACAGGAGGAGCTGGCGGTGTGAGGACAGGAGGAGCTGGCGGTGAGGGACAGGAGGAGCTGGCGGTGGGGACAGGAGGAGGCTGGCGGTGAGGGACAGGAGGAGCTGGCGGTGAGGGGTGAGGGACAGGAGGAGCTGGCGGTGGGGACAGGAGGAATTGGTGTGCGGTGGCGGGCAGGAGGAGCTGGCGGTGAGGGAACAGGAGGAGCTGGCGGTGAGGGACAGGAGGAGCTGGCGGTGAGGGACAGGAGGAGCTGGCGGTGAGGGACAGGAGGAGGTGGAGGAGCTGGCGGTGTGAGGGACAGGAGGAGCTGGCGGTGAGGGACAGGAGGAGCTGGAGGTGGCGGTGAGGGACAGGAGGAGCTGTCGGTGAGGGACAGGAGGAGCTGGCGTGAGGGACAGGAGGAGCTGGCGGTGAGGGACAGGAGGAGCTGGTGGTGAGGGACAGGAGGAGCTGGCGGTGAGGGACAGGAGGAGCTGGCGGTGGGGACAGGAGGAGCTGGCGGGTGGGGACAGGAGGAGCTGGGGCTGAGGTGGGGACAGGAGGAGCTGGCGGTGAGGGACAGGGGGGAGCTGGCGGTGAGGGACAGGAGGAGCTGGCGGTGAGGGACAGGAGGAGCTGGCGGTGGGGACAGGAGGAGGACGGTGGCGGTGAGGGACAGGAGGAGCTGTCGGTGAGGGACAGGAGGAGCTGGTGGTGAGGGACAGGAGGAGCTGGCGGTGGGGGGACAGGAGGAGCTGGCGGTGGGACAGGAGGAGGAGAGCTGGCGGTGGGGACAGGGGAGCTGGCGGTGGGGACAGGAGGAGCTGGCGGTGGGGGGAGGCAGGAGGAGAGCTGGAGGTGGGGGGGGCAGGAGGAGCTGGCGGTGAGGGACAGGGGGAGCTGGTGGGGGGGACAGGAGGAGCTGGTGGCAGTGAGGACAGGAGGAGCTGGCGGTGGGGGCAGGAGGAGCTGGTGGTGAGGACAGGAGGAGCTGGCGGTGGGGACAGGAGGAGCTGGCGGTGGGGACAGGAGGAGCTGGCGGGGGGAGGCAGGAGAAGCTGGCGGTGGGGGGGGCAGGAGAAGCTGGCGGTGGGGGGCAGGAGAAGCTGGCGGTGGGGGGCAGGAGAAGCTGGCGGGTGGGGGCAGGAGGGCGGTGGGGGCAGGAGCTGGCGGTGGGGGCAGAAGGAGAAGGAGCGGGCGGTGAGTGTAGGAGGAGCGGGCGGTGAGGACAGGAGGAGCGGGCGGTGAGGACAGGAGGAGCTGGCGGTGAGGGTAGGAGGAGCTGGCGGTGAGGACAGGAGGAGCTGGCGATGGGGGAAGGAGGAGCTGGCGGTGAGGGCAGGGGAAGCTGGCGGTGAGGAACAGGGGGAGCTGGCGGAGAGGACAGGAGGAGCTGGCGGTGGGGACAGGAGGAGCTGGCGGTGGGGGCAGGAGGAGCTGGCGGCAGGATCTGGTGGTGGGGGCAGGAGGAGCTGGTGGCAGGAGGAGCTTGTGGCACGAGCTGGTGGTGGCAGGAGGAGCTGGTGGTATCAGGAGGAGCTGGTTGTGTCCGGAGGTGATGGTGAAAAACTGTTGGACCATTTTTATATTGAAAATAACAGAAATATATTTTTTTTTTTACCTTTTATATCTCCCTTACATCACATTGCTTGTTTGTCGCCTAAATACTGAAATTTGCACCTAAAAAATTAATTTTTTAAAATGTCAGTAAATTTTCATCTGGTAGGTTGGCAACACTGATCACAAGGTGAGAGGCTGTAGCAGGGGCTGATCGGTGACTCTTCTCTGCCCCTCCCCCCCGGTATATACTATGAGGAGTATATATAATCTGTATTTATGATGAGTCTGCGGTGAGCGGGGGTTGTCCTCGGCGGGAGTCGGAGCGACTCGGATGAATCACATAACATCTCTAATTAGCGGCGCTGGTGATGAATTATGAATGTTCTGTTATGTATAGCCGCTTTGTACCGTCCCAGGTGAGGAAGATCGAGAATACGATCCGAGAGATCGTTTCCCCGTCTGTCCCCTGAGGACATTGTGCTGGCCGGGGTGTCTATACATTGCTGGGGGCTGCGGGGGAGGGGCCAGGGTGTCTATACATTGCTGGGGGCGGCGGGGGAGGGGCCGGGGGTGTCTATACATTGCTGGGGGCCACGGGGGAGGGGCCGGGGTGTCTATACATTGCTGGGGGCCACGGGGGAGGGGCCGGGGTGTCTATACATTGCTGGGGGGCGCGGGGGAGGGGGGAGAATACGAGAGGATTACATTGCAAATCATTATCCGAGATCAATGTCACCGATCTATCGATGACATTCCAGAGACCAGAAAAAATGGAGAGCGATCACTGATTGATAAACTCCAAGATGGGTCCATACAGAGCCTGAGACTACGAGACACAACACAACGAGAATCCACACCTGAGACTACGAGACACAACACAACGAGAATCCACACCTGAGACTACAACGAGACACAACACCCGAGACTACAACGAGACACAGCCCAACACCTGAGACTACGAGACAACACCTGAGACTACGAGACACAACACAATGAGAATCCACACCTGAGACTACAAAGAGACACAACACGACACAACACCTGAGACTACGAGACACAACACAACGAGAATCCACACCTGAGACTACGAGACACAACACAACGAGAATCCACACCTGAGACTACGAGACACAACACAACGAGAATCCACACCTGAGACTACGAGACACAGCCCAACACCTGAGACTACGAGACAACACCTGAGACTACGAGACACAACACAATGAGAATCCACACCTGAGACTACAACGAGACACAACACCCGAGACTACAACGAGACACAGCCCAACACCTGAGACTACGAGACAACACCTGAGACTACGAGACACAACACAACGAGAATCCACACCTGAGACTACAACAAGACACAACACGACACAACACCTGAGACTACGAGACACAACACCTGAGACTACAATGAGACACAACACGACACAACACCTGAGACTACGAGACACAACACCTGAGACTACAACGAGACACAACACGACACAACATCTGAGACTACGAGACACAACACCTGAGACTACAACGAGACACAACACCTGAGACTACGAGACACAACACAACGAGAATCCACATCTGAGACTATAACGAGACACAACACCTGAGACTACAATGAGACACAACACAACACCTGAGACTACGCGACACAACACCTGAGAATACAACGAGACACAACACGACACGACACCTGAGACTACGAGACACAACACCTGAGACTACGAGACACAACACCTGAGACTACGAGACACAACACCTGGGACTACGAGACACAACACAACAAGAATCCACACCTGAGACTACAACGAGACACAACATGACACAACACCCGAGACTACGAGACACAACACCTGAGACTACGAGACACAACGAGAATCCACACCTGAGACTACAACGAGACACAACACCTGAGACTACGAGACACAACACCTGAGACTACGAGACACAACACAATGAGAATCCACACCTGAGACTACAACGAGACAACACGACACAACGAGACACAACACCTGTGACTACGAGACAAAACACAACGAGAATCCACACCTGAGACTACAACGAGACACAACATGACACAACGAGACACAACACCTGTGACTACGAGACAAAACACAACGAGAATCCACACCTGAGACCACAACGAGACACAACACGACACAAGACCTGAGGACTATGAGACACAACACCTGAGACTACAACAAGACAGGACCCCATCAGGGTACAACACCTGGGTCTAAAAACGAGACACCACAGCTGAGACAATGAAAGGACAGAAGACCGGTGCCTATGGAAGGACACAACACCTATTAGTATGGCAGGAGAAGCATGTAGACAGTGCTGGGCTCTCTTTTTAGAAAGCCTCCCTTTATGTAATATGGAGATTGTAAACACTTTAGTTTTCAGCACTGAAATTATTTAATATCCATACATGTTGTCATTTTCTAATCTGTAAGATATTTAGCTGAATGTAGGTGAACCCAACATTATCCCATAGATGAGTCCCGCATGTCCCTGTCATGCCCTCTGTATCTATAGAGTGGGATGTTTGGAATTTTCTCCTCCATGACCCGGTGGGCTCTGCCTTCTGTCGGTGTCACCTCTCTTCTCCTGTCTGTCGGTGTCACCTCTCTTCTCCTGTCTGTCGGTGTCACCTCTCTTCTCCGGGGGTCTGCCTTCTGTCGGCGTCACCTCCTCTCTCCTCGCGTTTATCTTATCTACGCTGATAATGACAAATTCATCTTAATCAGCCAATTAGTATGAAGAGATTTCCCTTCAGTGAGAACTGAGAGCCTCTTCTGGAGGGACAACGGCATGGGACTGTGTTCTGGGGCCCCGGGCCCTGGTGGATCAATGACCGGTACAGAGTGTGCTCTGAAAGATACATTGACAAATTTTATCATCTTCTTGTCTCAAAAATACTTCCAATGCAACGGATAATAGAACGCGCTCATCGCCTGCACAGCAGGTGTCCGCCAACGCTAATTACAGAACCGCACCACCATTAAGGACCGTGAAAAACGAGAGATAAGATTAAGAGTTTCTCTTTCTATCTCTAGTGCCCACCGAGAAAATCTTAGGGAGGCCCCCCAAGAGGAAAGCTAGAGAGAAAGGCCTCCAAGTCTGAGATTACCAATAGAGGTCTCCAAGAAAGACACAGAAAGGGAGGCCACCAAGAGGGAATCTAAAAAGTTAGACCCCCAAGTAAATAGAAGGAGGAGGCAACAAAAAAAGAAGACTAGTACTAAAGGCCACCAAGAAAGAGACTAGTAAGGGAGGCTAGCAAGAAGAGACTAGAGAGGAAGCCTTCAAGTTGGAGACTAGAGATGGAGGCCTTCAAGAGAAGACTAGAGAGGAAGCCCAGCAAAAGGGAAATTGGAAAGTAATGCCACGTACACACAATCGGAAATTTCAACAAGAGTCTGAGCTTTTGGTCGTGTGTAGGCTTCATCGGAATTTTGCTGTCGGAATTTCCGCCAACAAAAGATTGAGCGCAGGTTCTCTATTTTTCAGACGGAAAAAGTTCCTATCAGCAATTCTGACACGCAAAATTCCTAACGAATGCTCGGAAACTATTCAGCGCTCGGAAGCATTGAACTTAATTTTCTCGGTTCATCATAGTGTGGTACGTCCCCGCGTTCTTGATGGTCAAAAGTTCAGAGAACTGTTCTTGGCTTGCATACACACGGTCACAGATTGAGCAGAATCCCATCGGAAAAACCATCCAAGGTTTTTTCGGCGGAAATTATGATCGTGTGTACGTGGCATTAGGCCATCAAGAAGCACCCTGTGGGGGAGGGGGACATAAAAGAAGACTAGTGGGGGAGGCTTTAAGAAGGAGACTGTAACGGAATGACCCGTGACGCCCAGAGAATTGTAAGGGATGGGGGATACTCCTGTGCCAGCGTCACTAATGACTCTTGGGTCTAAGGTCACCCTGTGCCCCTTTTGGGCATAGGGTGACTGATCAATGATAATTCATGTTTTGTAGGAGATCTGGACATATTACAAGCTGTAAAGGTCAATGTTTCATTCAAGGTGGGGACACATGCTTTTGAGGTGTTAGAATTGAGGCTGGCTTCTGAAAGACCTTTCATTGTGTGATGCTAATGACACTGTTTAAAGCCTATTGATGATCAGGTGTGAATATCTTATTGTCGGAGACAGAACGTCTGACATAGGAATGTGTATTCTGCAGGTGAATCACTTATTGGGAGAGTCGGAATGTCTGAGGGATAATTACCTCCTCTGAATGTCATTATCTTAAAGAATGTGATTGAAGTTCATTGTGTGATGAGGGGGGTGGAGAGTTTCATTGTTCCTGTGATTAACTGTGACATGTTTGTAACTGTATAAGAACCAGCTGAGTTTACCATTAAAAAGGTTCATACATTTGACTCAGAACACAGAGCGTATCTCTCGTCTCTCTGAGGGAATTCTTATGGATCGGGTCCTGTTGGCTGGATTTTCGGATAAGCTGTCGTGGTTGGGGCGATTGAATGGATATCGTAAAACGGTGGAGACAAACAAGGGAGGCCGCCAGAAGGAGATTAGTGTGGATGTCCAAAAGGAGACTAGTGTGGAAGGCCACCAGAAGTAGACTAGTGTGGAAGGCCACCAGAAGTAGACTAGTGTGGAAGGCCACCAGAAGTAGACTAGTGTGGAAGGCCACCAGAAGTAGACTAGTGTGGAAGGCCACCAGAAGTAGACTAGTGTGGAAGGCCACCAGAAGTAGACTAGTGTGAAAGGCCACCAGAAGTAGACTAGTGTGAAAGGCCACCAGAAGTAGACTAGTGTGGAAGGCCACCAGAAGTAGACTAGTGTGGAAGTCCACCAGAAGTAGACTAGTGTGGAAGGCCACCAGAAGTAGACTAGTGTGGAAGGCCACCAGAAGTAGACTAGTGTGGAAGGCCACCAGAAGTAGACTAGTGTGGAAGGCCACCAGAAGTAGACTAGTGTGGAAGGCCACCAGAAGTAGACTAGTGTGGAAGGCCACCAGAAGTAGACTAGTGTGGAAGTCCACCAGAAGGAGAACAGTGAGGGAGGCCACCAGAAGTAGACTAGTGTGGAAGGCCACGAGAAGTAAACTAGTCTGGAAGGCCACCAGAAGTAGACTAGTGTGGAAGGCCACCAGAAGTAGACTAGTGTGGAAGGCCACCAAAAGGAGAACAGTAAGGGAGGCCACCAGAAGGAGAACAGTGAGGGGGCCACCAGAAGGAGAACAGTGAGGAAGGCCACCAGAAGTAGACTAGTGTGGAAGGCCACCAGAAGTAGACTAGTGTGGAAGGCCACCAGAAGGAGAACAGTGAGGGAGGCCACCAGAAGGAGACTAATGTGGAAGTCCCCCAGGAGACTAGTGAGGGAGGCCACCACCAGCAGACTAGCGAGGGAGGCCACCAGAAGGAGAATAGTAAGGGAGGTCACCAGCCTGACATCACACACAGGATGTCTTTCATCCCGGCAGCTGGAATTGTACGCCAAGCTGTGTGTGCCAAGCCTACTGACTGGAAGGTGGGGGGTGAATACTTAGGCAGTCAGTCATTTTGCGCTTTATTTTCCATTGTAATGAAATAAAATCTCTTTGCCGAGATCTGCTTCCACTTAGAAGTGAAAGGTTGTATACATTAGCAGAGCCGTTCCTCCATCGGAACTGCATGGAAATATGTTCTGTGCCAATGGGGCAAAATTTGAATGTCCTCCGGCTGTACTGTCTGCGGATCGAACATGTGAAAGGGGAAAATACCTCATTCTGGCCATTAGATGGAGCAGGGGAGCTTCAACTATTGTCTATGATAGGCAGCACCAATGAGTGACCTAGATGGCGCTAGTCGCTATGTGACAATAAAACATGAAAGCCTCATAGGGAGGGAATGCTTTTTATAGATACTTTAATAACATATTCTCATTTGTGAAGCCGTTGGACAATGTCGTGAGAGTTTCGGTCACTTTTAAAGAGAACCTGTCATCTCGCCCATTCAGGTCACAGTGTCAGGGTCACCTTAAAGCCCACCTTCAACCACCGTACTCTCACCTTCCTGCCTCCATTACAGGAAAATGCCCAGGGTGTGGGTTGGTGTCAGAGCTTCCCTGGCGCCATGAGATCGCCCCTCCATCATGTGAGCCAGGGCCATGGGTGCTGAACCTGTGGCCTTCAACTGTTGCCGAACTACAAGTCCCATCATGCCTCATGCCTTTTAAAGAGACCCTGTCACTTGCCCTCCAGCTGGATCTCCTTGAGGGACACCGGGGGGGATGTACGGAGTTTATGGTGTTAATCCATCAGCAGGTATCATTTCACAGCAGTGCTAGAAAGTGTCGCCACTAATAAACCGTTTGTCCCCCCAGATGTCACAGGCCGGGGTGGGCAGGCAGCATGGCGCCAGTCACATGACCTGCCCAGGGAGTTGGTATAAATAAGTCTAAAGAGATCGATCCGTTCCCCCGGCTCGCCCTTCCACATCCTCTAACCACATCCAATTACCGCTTTGATCCTCCGGCCCGGGCGGCTCTCCATAGATCTCCGCAATGCAGTCTGCAGGCTCATTAGTGCCGGCTGACTCCTTCCCAGAGTCCTCTGGGGTCTGCAATGGATACGGCGCGGCCCGGCAGGGAAAGAAGTATCGGGTGTCCCCTGCGGAGGGCTTCTTTACACGGGCCCGGGAAATGTACACCGAGCGCAACATAAAGGGGCGCGTTCAGGTGACATTGGCATCTAATCGTTATCCCAACCATCGTCTTCTCTGAATACCGTCCTCTGAGACACCGCCGCCATTCCCCCGCCATTACACCGCCATTACCCGACATAACATCGGCATCACACTGCCATTTCCCCGCCATTACATCGGCATCATACCGCCATTCCCACCGCCATTATACTGCCCTCACACCGCCGTTACATCGGCATCACACCACCATTCCCCCCGCCATTACACTGCCCTCACACCGCTATTCCCCCGCCATTACATCGGCATCACACTGCCATTCCCCCCGCCATTACACTGCCCTCACACCGCTATTCCCCCGCCATTACATCGGCATCACACTGCCATTCCCCCCGCCATTACATCGGCATCACACTGCCATTCCCCCCGCCATTACATCGGCATCACACCGCCATTCCTTTGGCATCACACCGCCATTCCATCGGCATCACACCGCCATTCCATCGGCATCACACCGCCATTCCATCGGCATCACACCGCCATTCCATCGGCATCACACCGCCATTCCCCCCGCCATTACACTGCCCTCACACCGCTATTCCCCCGCCATTACATCGGCATCACACTGCCATTCCCCCCGCCATTACACTGCCCTCACACCGCTATTCCCCTGCCATTACATCGGCATCACACTGCCATTCCCCCCACCATTACATCGGCATCACACTGCCATTCCCCCCGCCATTACATCGGCATCACACCGCCATTCCTTTGGCATCACACCGCCATTACATCGGCATCACACCGCCATTCCATCGGCATCACACCGCCATTCCATCGGCATCACACCGCCATTCCATCGGCATCACACCGCCATTACATCGGCATCACACCGCCATTACATCGGCATCACACTGCCATTCCCCCAGCCATTACACTGCCCTCACACCGCCATTCCATCGGCATCACACCGCCATTACATCGGCATCACACCGCCATTCCATCGGCATCACACCGCCATTCCATCGGCATCACACCACCATTCCCCCCGCCATTACACTGCCCTCACACCGCTATTCCCCCGCCATTACATCGGCATCACACTGCCATTCCCCCCGCCATTACATCGGCATCACACCGCCATTCCATCGGCATCACACCGCCATTACATCGGCATCACACCGCCATTCCATCGGCATCACACCGCCATTACATCGGCATCACACCGCCATTACATCGGCATCACACCGCCATTACATCGGCATCACACTGCCATTCCCCCAGCCATTACACTGCCCTCACACCGCCATTCCATCGGCATCACACTGCCATTCCCCCCGTGTAAGGAAAGGACTGAAACGCCGTTGGCACGCATACGCGCGCATGCGTGCCTACCTGGAACGCAAAATACATTGTTGACCAATGGCGCGCATTTGCGCGCGCATGCGCGCATCCACCAACCGCAACGGCGCACTTCCGCGCATGCGCGAGTGCGGCGGACGGCGCGCTCACGCAGGGGGCGTTCCTGACCCCCTCTCAACCTATTTAAAGGACGCTCTGATGTCTGGGCGGTGCTGACCGGTCTTCTATGATTCCTGAACTCCTGACGCCTGTATACCTCACCACGATACCTGTTTAAACCACCTGGCTTGTGACCTTGACCTTGCTCCTGCTAAACCCTTGTATACTCTGCTGCCTGCCTGCTGACGACCCGGCTTGTGACCTCGACCTTGTTCCTGCTAAACCCTTGTATACTCTGCTGTCTGCCTGCTGACGACCCGGCCTGTGACCTTTGACCTCGCCTCTGCTCGATCCCTTGTACTTCACTGCCTACCTGCTGCCAACCGGCCATCCTAAGACTCCTGCTTCCAAGGCTCCCGTCACGGGTCCTCCTGATTTGCTAGGGCCTCTAGCCCTGTGTCTGCTGCTCATCTGGGGTTCTCTGCCCTTCCTGCATCCGACGGCACTCAAGCAAATACCATCAGGCACTCGTGTTCCTCCTACCCGAACGCCATCTGTTTCACCCCCAGAGGGGTTCCGGGTTGGAGATACAAGAGAGGCCGACCTCTTCACATCAGACTCCTACCAGGTACGTGACACCCCGCCATTCCATCGGCATCACACTGCCATTCCCCCCGCCATTCCATCGGCATCACACCGCCATTCCATCGGCATCACACCGCCATTACATCGGCATCACACCGCCATTCCATCGGCATCACACCGCCATTACATCGGCATCACACCGCCATTACATCGGCATCACACCGCCATTACATCGGCATCACACTGCCATTCCCCCAGCCATTACACTGCCCTCACACCGCCATTCCATCGGCATCACACTGCCATTCCCCCCGTGTAAGGAAAGGACTGAAACGCCGTTGGCACGCATACGCGCGCATGCGTGCCTACCTGGAACGCAAAATACATTGTTGACCAATGGCGCGCATTTGCGCGCGCATGCGCGCATCCACCAACCGCAACGGCGCACTTCCGCGCATGCGCGAGTGCGGCGGACGGCGCGCTCACGCAGGGGGCGTTCCTGACCCCCTCTCAACCTATTTAAAGGACGCTCTGATGTCTGGGCGGTGCTGACCGGTCTTCTATGATTCCTGAACTCCTGACGCCTGTATACCTCACCACGATACCTGTTTAAACCACCTGGCTTGTGACCTTGACCTTGCTCCTGCTAAACCCTTGTATACTCTGCTGCCTGCCTGCTGACGACCCGGCTTGTGACCTCGACCTTGTTCCTGCTAAACCCTTGTATACTCTGCTGTCTGCCTGCTGACGACCCGGCCTGTGACCTTTGACCTCGCCTCTGCTCGATCCCTTGTACTTCACTGCCTACCTGCTGCCAACCGGCCATCCTAAGACTCCTGCTTCCAAGGCTCCCGCCACGGGTCCTCCTGATTTGCTAGGGCCTCTAGCCCTGTGTCTGCTGCTCATCTGGGGTTCTCTGCCCTTCCTGCATCCGACGGCACTCAAGCAAATACCATCAGGCACTCGTGTTCCTCCTACCCGAACGCCATCTGTTTCACCCCCAGAGGGGTTCCGGGTTGGAGATACAAGAGAGGCCGACCTCTTCACATCAGACTCCTACCAGGTACGTGACAGTACCGATCAGACAGGAATGGAGTCTGGAAGAGAGGCCTCTCCACCAAGAGACGTTATGAAGTCTATCTCTGCGCTGGCTCATTTGGTGCAGAATTTACAGAGGGACTTTAATCGCATTGAGGAGCGACTACCAAACCAAGGAGGTGTTGCACCAGCCTCTACCCATTCTTCAGTCGCTGATGCTGCTACCCAAGTTGAGTCAAGTTTTCCCTATGGATTTCCTCCTTATCCTCCTCCTGAACCCAGGGTGCCTATTCCCGAAAGATTCTCCGGAAATCGCAAAATGTTTAGAAATTTTTGCAACTCCTGTGAACTTTACTTTTCCTTGTTACCCCGGACTTTCACTTCTGAGGACGTTAAGGTGGGGTTTATAATCACACTCTTATCAAATGAACCACTTACCTGGGCTCACCACCTTAGAGAACAGCTGGATCCTGCCCTAGTCTCCACCGACTCCTTTTTCTCAGCCATGGCCCAAATATATGCCGATCCCTTCTGTCAGCAATCAGCAGAATCCCAGCTTAGCAAGCTACAACAAGGGTCAAGACCTGTTGAGGACTACATCACTGATTTTCGTGTCTTAAGTACGGACACCCAATGGAATAGTCCTGCCCTTCGCCATTGGTTTCGCCACGGTCTTTCTGACCCCTTAAAGGATGAGTTAGCCAGAGTAGGAATCCCAGCATCCTTGGAGGACTTGATCACTCTGGCCACCCAGATCGACCGCCGATTACGCGAACGACAGGCGGAGAAAGTGGGAGGAACCCTTTCTGTGGCTGCTGAGCCTGACCTATCAACCACATTCTCTAGCCGAAAGGCTCAACACGGGGCCTACCACAGGAGCGTCCCAAGGGCTCCCCTCACTCCGGCTGAACGTCTCAGGCGACTACGTGCCAACCTGTGTTTCTATTGTGGGGAGGCCAGCCACCTTTTACGAACTTGTCCAGCCAGGACCATCCGAGTCCGTTCTCGACAACCCCACTTAGAAAACCTCCTCGGAGAGGGTCGGTCACAACTGTCCCTTCCAGTCATTCTCCAAGTTAATGGAAAGGCACTCCCTGTGGCAGCAATCATAGACTCTGGAGCTTGCAGCTGTTTTGTGGACTCCACATTTGTCTCTCTGCATCAGCTTCCCATATGTACCAAGAAACAGGAATTCCTTGTCCACTTGGCCGACGGCTCCGGCATCAAATCTGGCCCGGTCACCCAAGAGACTGCACCTATTTTCTGTCAAACCCCTTCTGGTCACCATGAATTTCTTTGTTTGGATGTCATAGCCTGTAACGGTCAACACCGTTTACGAACTTCCATCCACCCACGACAGCTTGCGACACTCCACAATCCGGCAGACACGACCCATTCCATTCCCCAGAGTAAAAACGAGACGCAGCTACGTTCTCTCTGGTTTAAAAATCTATCAACACTTTATTGGTATCTTTCCAGCTCTTTTATACAGTACAAGATGTTACAGCCAATCACAGGACAATGCCATCTCCACCCCCCTTCACACCATGGGGGGCTTCAATCACACTTTAAAAGGCATTCAGGTAAGCTAACCATGTAGGCCGGTCGGCACCGCATCTTTATCACACAATGGCAGTGAGAGTGGGTGTAATCCACACCTTCAGGTATTTCAATAGCATTTTATACAAAGGTATGACTCACTCTGGTCTTGTAGACCTGAATTAACACCTTTCAAAAGCATGTGTGCCCACATTGAAGAGCCAACCTCACTTAACGTTTCAATAGCCAATTATACAAAAGGTATGACTCACTGGCTGACCTGGTCATGTCATCATGACTCCTTGTGATATCTCAGTCCTGCAATATGAAGTATTATTAATGTCCCTTATTAATGTCTTCTGTAACATATGAATTATGATTCTTTGTCACCCTATGGCCCTAGTGGACATAAGGTGACCCTAGACATAGGAGAATCTCGGTCTGTCATGGTGCATTCCGTTACATAGCCTCACCCATGTTTCCCATCATCCTTGGTGTTCCATGGTTAAGAGCTCATAACACGCACATCGACTGGCCCACTGGGGTGGTCACTTTCTCTTCCAATTACTGTCTGGAGCACTGCTTTCCAGAAAAACCTGTTGGTATTACTCCCCTTCTGAGCCTTCAACCTGACCCTGAAATCATTAAGCTGGTACCTCCGGCCTACCACGGATACCTGGATGTATTCAACAAGAAGGGTGCAGACACTCTTCCGCCCCACAGGACATATGATTGCCCTATTGAGCTTTTGCCTGGGGCCGAGATTCCTTTTGGCCGAATTTACCCCCTCTCGGAACCCGAACTGGAAGCTCTACGGGCTTACATCGATGAAAGTCTGAAAAAGAAGTTCATCCGACCCTCCACGTCACCTGCAGGTGCCGGTATCTTCTTTGTGGAGAAAAAGGATCACTCCCTAAGACCCTGCATTGATTACCGGGACCTGAACAAAATTACTATTAAGAACAGGTACCCCCTTCCCCTGATTCCCGAGTTGTTCCAGAGACTGCGGGGGGCACGAATTTTCTCAAAACTTGACCTAAGAGGGGCATACAACCTGGTTAGAATCAGGGAAGGGGATGAATGGAAGACAGCTTTTCGAACACGCTTTGGTCACTTCGAGTACCTAGTCATGCCATTCGGGCTCTGCAATGCCCCAGCCACATTCCAACATCTTGTGAACGATGTTTTCCGGGACTATCTGGACCTATTTGTCATAGTCTATCTGGATGACATTTTGGTCTTCTCCGAATCCCTCGAATCCCATCAGATCCATGTGAAAAGAGTCTTGGATCGACTCAGAAAGCACCGCCTTTACGCAAAAGCTGAAAAATGCGATTTTGAAAAACAAACGATACACTTCCTTGGACTTGTCATCTCCGCGGATGGGATCGCAATGGATCCTCAAAAAGTCGCATCTGTCCTGGAATGGCCTGCCCCTACTGACAGAAAAGCTGTTCAACGGTTCGTAGGATTCGCCAATTTCTACAGGAAATTTATTAAGAATTTTTCTGGCATTATTTCCCCCATCACTCAGCTAACCAGGCAGCATATACCTTTCCAGTGGACACCCGAAGCACAAGAGGCTTTTGAACAATTAAAAACATTATTTACTTCCGCACACATCCTGAAGCACCCTGGTCCTGCTCTGGCTTTTGTGTTGGAGGTAGATGCTTCAGAAAATGCAGTCGGGGCTATATTATCCCAACGTCAGGGTCCTAAATCTTTGCTTCACCCTGTAGCCTTCTTCTCCAAGAAACTAAACCCGTCTGAGAGGAACTATGATGTTGGGGACCGAGAGTTGCTTGCTATTAAAGCTGCGCTAGAGGAGTGGCGCTATCTTCTGGAAGGAGCCTCCCATCCAATTCTTATCTTCACGGACCACAAGAATTTGGAATATCTGAGGACGGCCAAACGATTAAGACCTCGACAAGCACGATGGGCATTATTTTTCTCTCGTTTTGTGTTTCACATCACATTTCGCCCTGGTTCTAAAAATGGTAAGCCAGATGCCTTATCCCGAATGTTTAAAGATCCTGTGAGCCCCGCAGAGCCTGATACCATCCTTCCGGCCAAAAACTTTTTGATCCTTCAAACAGATCTGTTGTCTCAAATAAAAACAAGCGTGGTCAACCAACCACCTCCACAGGACTTAGCGCTTCAACTAAAGGATGGCCTGTACCTTCATGGGAAACAAGTTTTTATCCCTGAGCAATTCAGAGTTTCCATCCTGGCACGTTGTCATGACCACCCTCTAGCCGGTCACTATGGCATCCGTAAGACGGCCGATTTGGTCGCCCGCTCTTTCTGGTGGCCAGAGTTACTGCAGGACTGCAGGAAATATGTCAGATCCTGTACTACATGCCTCCGAAACAAGACAGACAGAGCCAAGACTTGGGGTCTTCTGGAGCCCCTTCCTGTGCCTAAGAAACCATGGAGTATGATCTCCATGGATTTTATTGTAGAACTTCCCCCATCTGAGGACTTCAATACCATTTTTGTTGTGGTGGATCGCCTTACTAAGATGGCCCACTTTGTACCCCTGCAAGGTACTCCTTCGGCTACAGAAACGGCCACGGCCTTCATCAAGGAGATCGTCAGATTGCATGGTATTCCCGACAGCATCATTTCCGACCGAGGAGTACAATTCACCTCCAGATTTTGGAGGGCTTTATGTGAAGCTCTAAATATTAAACTTTGCCTCTCTTCTGCATACCACCCACAAACCAATGGTCAGACGGAGAGGACGAATCAAACCCTCGAACAGTACCTGCGGTGTTTCTCTTCTTTTGCACAGGACGACTGTCTCTCTCTCCTTCCGCTGGCAGAGTTCTCGTATAATAACACAATACACTCAGCAACCAATCAGTCTCCGTTCTTCGCTAATCTTGGCTACCATCCGTCCTTCTTACCAGAGATACCTGTTGAGAGTTCCGTACCTGCTGTGCAAGACCGCCTAAACTTCTTTTCCACCAACAATCAGGTGCTACAGGATGCAATTTCCAAAGCCCAGGCAAGCAATAAAAAGTTCTTCGACAAAAAGAGACGAGGCAACCTGAACCTGGAGCCTGGGGATAAAGTCTGGCTGTCTACGACCAATCTAAAGTTGAGTTGCCCCTCAAAGAAACTGGGTCCCAAATTTTTGGGCCCTTTCCCTGTGAAACGGAAGATCAATACAGTGGCCTTCGAATTGGTGTTACCCAAGAACCTAAAGATGCACCCGGTATTTCACTCCTCCCTATTGAAACCTGCCATGCCAAACCCCTTTCCCAACCGGGTCTCTGAAGTTCCCCCTTCCGTTCTGGTCGAGGGGAATGAGGAGTTTGAGGTGGAGTCTATTTTGGACTGTAGACGCAGGAATAACCTTACCCAATTCCTTGTCAAATGGAAAGGTTACGGCCCGGAAGAAAATTCTTGGGAACCGGCTTCTAACATACATGCCCCGAGATTGGTACAAGCCTTTTTTCAACGTCACCCGGAAAAGAAAGCCCTGAGGGGCATCCAGAGGCTGCCCGTAAGGGGGGGGGCAATGTAAGGAAAGGACTGAAACGCCGTTGGCACGCATACGCGCGCATGCGCGCCTACCTGGAACGCAAAATACATTGTTGACCAATGGCGCGCATTTGCGCGCGCATGCGCGCATCCACCAACCGCAACGGCGCACTTCCGCGCATGCGCGAGTGCGGCGGACGGCGCGCTCACGCAGGGGGCGTTCCTGACCCCCTCTCAACCTATTTAAAGGACGCTCTGATGTCTGGGCGGTGCTGACCGGTCTTCTATGATTCCTGAACTCCTGACGCCTGTATACCTCACCACGATACCTGTTTAAACCACCTGGCTTGTGACCTTGACCTTGCTCCTGCTAAACCCTTGTATACTCTGCTGCCTGCCTGCTGACGACCCGGCTTGTGACCTCGACCTTGTTCCTGCTAAACCCTTGTATACTCTGCTGTCTGCCTGCTGACGACCCGGCCTGTGACCTTTGACCTCGCCTCTGCTCGATCCCTTGTACTTCACTGCCTACCTGCTGCCAACCGGCCATCCTAAGACTCCTGCTTCCAAGGCTCCCGCCACGGGTCCTCCTGATTTGCTAGGGCCTCTAGCCCTGTGTCTGCTGCTCATCTGGGGTTCTCTGCCCTTCCTGCATCCGACGGCACTCAAGCAAATACCATCAGGCACTCGTGTTCCTCCTACCCGAACGCCATCTGTTTCACCCCCAGAGGGGTTCCGGGTTGGAGATACAAGAGAGGCCGACCTCTTCACATCAGACTCCTACCAGGTACGTGACACCCCGCCATTCCATCGGCATCACACTGCCATTCCCCCCGCCATTCCATCGGCATCACACTGCCATTCCATCGGCATCACACTGCCATTCCCCCCGCCATTCCATCGGCATCACACTGCCATTCCCCCCGCCATTCCATCGGCATCACACCGCCATTCCATCGGCATCACACTGCCATTCCCCCCGCCATTCCATCGGCATCACACCGCCATTCCCCCCGCCATTCCATCGGCATCACACCGCCATTCCATCGGCATCACACCGCCATTCCATCGGCATCACACTGCCATTCCCCCCGCCATTCCATCGGCATCACACTGCCATTCCCCCCGTCATTACATCGGCAGCACACCGCTATTTCCCCCGCCATTCCACTGCGCTCTACAACACAAAGCTGAGAGCACAGGGGAGGGGGGAAGGAAACCACCCGACACCAGAAGAACATTACGAATATCCTTGTATAATAATATGAAGACACCTGAAACAATGTAACAAAAGTATAATAGAACAAAGGTAGAGGATGGGGGGGGTCAGTGTAATAATATGGAGGTATATGGGTGGGCGGGGCTTGGTGTACCCTCCAGGTG
This sequence comes from Rana kukunoris, assembly GCA_029574335.1. NCBI lineage: Eukaryota > Metazoa > Chordata > Amphibia > Anura > Ranidae > Rana > Rana kukunoris. Next base: position 25,476 of record JAJQKJ010001582.1, read on the forward strand.
ACATTGGCATTGAGTGCCCGGTGGAGGTCACTCTGCCCCGTCTGTCGGTAATACTCTCGCAATAAAAGGATAAATCTGTGAAATGTCATTATTGGAAGGAGATTAGAGCCGCACAAATCCCCCTCCCCCACACAGAGAGATAACCCCCAACACAGAACCCCAGAGAGCCGAGCCCAGGACTCCGCGCTGCAAATTCCTCTCATCATTTATTACCCGCTGAACTCTACAGAGGGAAAGAATCCCAGAAGTGACCCCAACGTCAGAGGAGACCCGAGAATCAGAGGTGACCCCAATGTGAGAGCTGAACCCAACGTCAGAGGAGACCCCGTCAGAGGAGACCCCGTCAGAGGAGACCCCAATGTCAGAATGGATCCTGATATCAGAGGTGACACCCAATATCAAAGGTGACCCCAGAGTGAGAGGTGACCCCAACAACAAAAGTAACCCCAGAGCCAGAGGTGTCCCCAATGTTAGAGGTGACCCCATCTCATGGGCTCTCTATGGAGAAGGCAGAGGTTTTCATGATTATAATCTGGACGCCTCGGGAAGGAGAGTGATGGATGGAACCCGACATCGTACTTCTGGGTGATTCCCAGTGGGAGTATGAGGAGTATGAAGTGACCTCACATGACCTCCAGGTGCCCCCCCCTCCCCCGTGTTATGTGGAGGTTTGGCCACATCTGTCCCTTCTGATCTGTGAGGATTTATATGATTATCTGACAGAACAGACGCTTCCCGGCCTGCAGAGGTCAAACATCACCGCATTCCGAGGTGAGAACCAGACAGGGACTCCTCCCAGATACCTCACCGGATCCTTCCCTACATACCTCCCCAGATACCTCCCCAGATACCTCACCGGATCCTTCCCTACATACCTCCCCAGATTCCTCACTGGATCCTTCCTTATATACCTCTCCAGATACCTCACTGGATCCTTCCCTACATACCTCCCCAGATACCTCACTGGATCCTTCCTTACATACCTCCCCAGATACCTCACTGGATCCTTCCCTACATACCTCCCCAGATACCTCCCCGGATCCTTCCCTACATACCTCCCCAGATACCTCACTGGATCCTTCCTTACATACCTCCCCAGATACCTCACTGGATCCTTCCCTACATACCTCCCCAGATTCCTCACTGGATCCTTCCCTACATACCTCCCCAGATTCCTCGCCGGATCCTTCCTTACATACCTCCCCAGATACCTCCCCGGATCCTTCCCTACATACCTCCCCAGATTCCTCACTGGATCCTTCCTTACATACCTCCCCAGATACCTCACTGGATCCTTCCCTACATACCTCCCCAGATACCTCCCCGGATCCTTCCCTACATACCTCCCCAGATACCTCACTGGATCCTTCCTTACATACCTCCCCAGATACCTCACTGGATCCTTCCCTACATACCTCCCCAGATTCCTCACTGGATCCTTCCCTACATACCTCCCCAGATTCCTCGCCGGATCCTTCCTTACATACCTCCCCAGATACCTCCCCGGATCCTTCCCTACATACCTCCCCAGATTCCTCACTGGATCCTTCCTTACATACCTCCCCAGATACCTCACTGGATCCTTCCCTACATACCTCCCCAGATACCTCACTGGATCCTTCCCTACATACCTCCCCAGATACCTCCCCGGATCCTTCCCTACATACCTCCCCAGATACCTCACTGGATCCTTCCTTACATACCTCCCCAGATACCTCACTGGATCCTTCCCTACATACCTCCCCAGATACCTCCCCGGATCCTTCCCTACATACCTCCCCAGATACCTCACTGGATCCTTCCTTACATACCTCCCCAGATACCTCACTGGATCCTTCCCTACATACCTCCCCAGATTCCTCACTGGATCCTTCCTTACATACCTCCCCAGATACCTCACTGGATCCTTCCTTACATACCTCCCAGATACCTCCCCAGATACCTCACTGGATCCTTCCTTACATACCTCCCAGATACCTCCCCAGATACCTCACCGGATCCTTCCTTACATACCTCCCCAGATTCCTCACTGGATCCTTCCTTACATACCTCCCAGATACCTCCCCAGATACCTCACCGGATCCTTCCTTACATACCTCCCAGATACCTCCCCAGATACCTCACCGGATCCTTCCTTACATACCTCCCCAGATTCCTCACTGGATCCTTCCTTACATACCTCCCAGATACCTCCCCAGATACCTCACCGGATCCTTCCTTACATACCTCCCCAGATTCCTCACTGGATCCTTCCTTACATACCTCCCAGATACCTCCCCAGATACCTCACCGGATCCTTCCTTACATACCTCCCCAGATTCCTCACTGGATCCTTCCTTACATACCTCCCCAGATACCTCCCCAGATACCTCACCGGATCCTTCCTTACATACCTCCCCAGATTCCTCACTGGATCCTTCCTTACATACCTCCCAGATACCTCCCCAGATACCTCACCGGATCCTTCCTTACATACCTCCCCAGATACCTCCCCAGATACCTCATCGGATCCTTCCCTACATACCTCCCCAGATACCTCACTGAATCCTTCCCTACATACCTCCCCAGATACCTCACTGGATCCTTCCCTACATACCTCCCCAGATTCCTCACTGGATCCTTCCTTACATACCTCCCAGATATCTACCCAGATACCTCACCGGATCCTTCCTTACATACCTCCCCAGATACCTCCCCAGATACCTCACCGGATCCTTCCTTACATACCTCCCCAGACACCGCCCTTGACACCTCCCCGGACATCTCCTCAGACACCTCCCCGGACATCTCCTCAGACACCTCCCCGGACATCTCCTCAGACACCTCCCCGGACATCTCCTCAGACACCTCCCCGGACATCTCCTCAGACACCTCCCCGGACATCTCCTCAGACACCTCCCCGGACATCTCCTGAGATACTGTAACGACCCCCCCGTGTATGAAAGGGGTTAAAGTCGTCTAGGATATCCATTCCCAAACACAATTGCAGTTACTGAACACTCCAACCAGCCGAAGAGAAAACCCATCCGAATAATTCTCGCCCAAGTACGAGACGAGGCTCCGTCTTGAGGGTCAAACAGGAAAGAGTCTTTATTGAAAGCAATACAAGTTTTATACACAGTCAGAAAAGGAGGTGCATACCTCCTGCTCATATCACTCTGGAAATACACCTGTGACCAGAAACCTAATTAACATGAGCTCATTATCTAATCCCTTTAGACAGCCTAGGCATGACCTTAGAGTTCCTAGCCTGGCTGTAACGGTCACCACCGTTTACGATCTTCCATCAACCCAAGACAAGACAGCTTAGCCGACACTCTGACAATCCCTGTAGACACTTCCCCCAGAGACACACACAGCTCTGGTTACTGGTTTCAGATGAATGACAAACTCTTTAATGGTTAGCTCTCTAATATATAGTACAAGGTATGTTTCAGTAATCACAGGAACTAAGAACTCCCCACCCCCAACTTCACACCACGGGGGGGGGGGGGGGGGCTTCAATCACATTCTTTTAGTTAATGACATCCAGTTGAGCTAATCACTAATCAGTATCCAGACATTTCGGCACCTGGCTATAATTAATGTGAGAAGTCACATTCTTTTAGACAGCCAGTTGAGCTAATTATTAGTAATCCCCCAGACGTCCCGTCTCCGCAATTAGAGGAGGTAATTACTACAGCTTGGCAAGTCACATTCCTTTACTAAACATAATTGACATGCCAATTCCCTACCCCTGAAAGGAGACGTCTGACCTTTAGACTGCTAACTCACAACACACATCTATCATCAATAGCATCTTCACACAATGAAAGGTCTTAGGAGCAGACGTGCTTAATTAGCATCCCAACAGCCTGGGTTAAAGCGGAGTTTCACCCTAAATATAAGATCTCCCATGCGCTTCAGCATACTGGCGTCAGCGCCAGTATGCTGGGTTTTTTTTTTTTTTATAGCACACTTACTGTTTTATCGTAGAAATCCTTTTCTGTCCCCCGCGTTGGACGGCGCCAGTACAGCGCGTCACATCTTCCTAAGATACCCGATATGGACTCGGGTATTTCCGGCGCTATGCGGCGCCTGCGCACAGACCTAGGAGCTGACTGCGCAGGCGCCGTATTTCTCCGAGTCCTATTTCGGAGAAATACGGCGCCTGCGCAGTCAGCTCCTAGGTCTGTGCGCAGGCGCCGCATAGCGCCGGAAATACCCGAGTCCATATCGGGTATCTTAGGAAGATGTGACGCGCTGTACTGGCGCCGTCCACCACGGGGGACAGAAAAGGATTTCTACGATAAAACAGTAAGTGTGCTATAAAAAAAAAAAAAAACCAGCATACTGGCGCTGACGCCAGTATGCTGAAGCGCATGGGAGATCTTATATTTAGGGTGAAATACCGCTTTAAGCATCGAAGGAGACACTCTTATTGACCGATTGGGGGTCAGAATGAAATCACCAAAAGGGGCACAGGGTGTACTTAGACCCAAGAGTCCTTAGTCACGCTGGCACAGGAGTATCCCCCATCCCTCAAAAGTTTCTGGGCGTCACGGGTGATCCCGTTACACGGGCTGTCTCCTAAACCACAATACACATTATCATACATATCAACACAGAACTCCTTCATACAACTGCAGTGATAATTAGCCCAGAAGACAATTGGTGACAGAGAAGCCACATTAGACTCATTATAGAAGACAAGAGAGAGGTGGATGGAGGTGACATCAGCATCTCCTATGAATCAGTCAGTCTTTCTAATATGACAGATACCGGGGTCCATTGTAAGTAACCCAATCACATTCTTAACGTCCATTATTTTCTTGTTTACCCTGCGCCCCTAATAGACACAGGGGGACTTAGACATAAGAGGTGCATGAGGAGCTGAGACAAGGGTACCCCAACCTTTCCAAGGGATTCTGGGTTCCACGGGCCCTCCCGTCACAGATACCTCCTCAGATACCTCCCCGGACACCCCCTCAGATACCTCCCCGAATACCTCCGCAGACCCCTCACAGGATACATCCTCAGATACCTCCTCAGATACCTCCCGGACACCTCCTCAGATACCTCCCGGACACCTCCTCAGATACTCAGATACCTCCCGGACACCTCCTCAGACACCTCCCTGGACACCTCCTCAGATACCTCCCCCGACACCTCCTCAGATACCTCCCCCGACACCTCCTCAGATACCTCCCCCGACACCTCCTCAGATACCTCCCCCGACACCTCCTCAGATGATACCTCCCCCGACACCTCCTCAGATGATACCTCCCCCGACACCTCCTCAGATACCTCCCCGGACACCTCCTCAGATACCTCCCCGGACACCCGCTCAGACACCTGCTCAGACACCTCCCCGGACACCTCCCCGGACACCTCCCTGGACACCTCCCTGGACACCTCCCTGGACACCTGCTCAGATAACTCCCTGGACACCTCCTCAGATACCTCCCTGGACACCTCCCTGGACACCTCCCTGGACACCTCCCTGGACACCTCCCTGGACACCTGCTCAGATAACTCCCTGGACACCTCCTCAGATACCTCCCTGGACACCTCCTCAGACACCTCCCTGGACACCTCCTCAGACACCTCCTCAGATACCTCCCCGGACACCTCCTCAGATACCTCCCCGGACACCCGCTCAGATACCTCCCTGACATCGAACACTTTAATCACCAATCACAGACCTTGCCCTTATGGTGACCCCACCAATGTGAGGCATCTCCATGTCCCTGGGATATCACTGGCTCTTTGGTAGAGCAGCGGGTTCATGGTGTGCCATGGTGTGTATCACCATGCGTGCTCCAGCATTACATACCCCCCCATGCTCCACCATTACATACTCCCTGTGCTCCACCATTACATACTCCCTGTGCTCCACCATTACATACTCCCCCCCCGTGCTCCACCATTACATACCCCCCTGTGCTCCACCATTACATACCCCCCTGTGCTCCACCATTACATACCCCCCCATGCTCCACCATTACATACTCCCTGTGCTCCACCATTACATACTCCCTGTGCTCCACCATTACATACTCCCCCCCCGTGCTCCACCATTACATACCCCCCTGTGCTCCACCATTACATACCCCCCTGTGCTCCACCATTACATACCCCCCCCATGCTCCACCATTACATACTCCCTGTGCTCCACCATTACATACTCCCTGTGCTCCACCATTACATACTCCCTGTGCTCCACCATTACATACCCCCCCCCGTGCTCCGCCATTACATACCCCCCTGCGCTCCACCATTACATACCCCCCTGCGCTCCACCATTACATACCCCCCTGTGCTCCACCATTACATACTCCCTGTGCTCCACCATTACATACCCCCCCCGTGCTCCGCCATTACATACCCCCCTGCGCTCCACCATTACATACCCCCCTGTGCTCCACCATTACATACCCCCCTGCGCTCCACCATTACATACCCCCCTGTGCTCCACCATTACATACCCCCCTGTGCTCCACCATTACATACCCCCCCATGCTCCGCCATTACATACCCCCCGTGCTCCGCCATTACATACCCCTCGTGCTTCACCATTACATACCCCCCCATGCTCCACCATTACATACTCCCCCGTGCTCCACCATTACATACTCCCTGTGCTCCACCATTACATACTCCCTGTGCTCCACCATTACATACTCCCTGTGCTCCACCATTACATACTCCCTGTGCTCCACCATTACATACGCCCTGTGCTCCACCATTACATACCCCCCGTGCTCCGCCATTACATACCCCCCTGTGCTCCACCATTACATACTCCCTGTGCTCCACCATTACATACTCCCTGTGCTCCACCATTACATACCCCCTATGCTCCACCATTACATACTCCCTGTGCTCCACCATTACATACTCCCTGTGCTCCGCCATTACATATTTATTATCCCCCCGTGCTCCACCATTACATACCCCCTGTGCTCCACCATTACATACCCCCTATGCTCCACCATTACATACTCCCTGTGCTCCACCATTACATACCCCCTATGCTCCACCATTACATACCCCCCCGTGCTCCACCATTACATACCCCCTATGCTCCACCATTACATACTCCCTGTGCTCCACCATTACATACCCCCTATGCTCCACCATTACATACTCCCTGTGCTCCACCATTACATACCCCCTATGCTCCACCATTACATACTCCCTGTGCTCCACCATTACATACCCCCCCGTGCTCCACCATTACATACCCCCTATGCTCCACCATTACATACTCCCTGTGCTCCACCATTACATACCCCCCCATGCTCCACCATTACATACTCCCTGTGCTCCACCATTACATACTCCCTGTGCTCCACCATTACATACCCCCCCGTGCTCCACCATTACATACCCCCCCGTGCTCCACCATTACATACCCCCCCGTGCTCCGCCATTACATACCCCCCCGTGCTCCACCATTACATACCCCCCGTGCTCCACCATTACATACCCCCCGTGCTCCGCCATTACATACCCCCCGTTACATTACCCCCCGCTCCGCCATTACATACCCCCCGTGTTCCCATTAACATACCCCCCCGCCATTACATACCCCCCCGTGCTCCGCCATTACATACCCCCCCGTGCTCCGCCATTACATACCCCCCCGTGCTCCGCCATTACATACCCCCCCGTGCTCCACCATTACATACCCCCCTGTGCTCCACCATTACATACCCCCCCGTGCTCCGCCATTACATACCCCCCCGTGCTCCACCATTACATACCCCCCTGTGCTCCACCATTACATACCCCCCGTGCTCCACCATTACATACCCCCCCGTGCTCCACCATTACATACCCCCCCGTGCTCCGCCATTACATACCCCCCCGTGCTCCGCCATTACATACCCCCCCGTGCTCCGCCATTACATACCCCCCCATGCTCCACCATTACATACTCCCTGTGCTCCACCATTACATACTCCCTGTGCTCCACCATTACATACTCCCTGTGCTCCACCATTACATACCCCCCCCCCCGTGCTCCGCCATAACATACCCCCCGTGCTCCGCCATAACATACCCCCCCGTGCTCCGCCATAACATACCCCCCCCGTGCTCCACCATTACACATCTCCTGTTCTCCGCCTACTTCTGATCCCACCAGTCATCTCTGTCCCCCACAATGACCTCATACAATATGGAGCCCCCTCACACCCAATGGTGTCTTTGTGGCCCTAGGCACCAGCCTATTCTGCCTAATGGTAATAAAAAAGCAACAATGTAACAAAGTAACAGCACTAATTCGCTCAGTCTACTCAATCCCAGTCTGACCCCCATACCATCACCCCCCCTCCCCCCCCAGATTCTGGAGACACGATCGGATAGGGGAACATAAACATTGGCGCACTCACCGTCTTTGCGGTAGAAGGAGATCTCCACCTTCCGCTCCTCGGATCCCACCAGGGCCTGCGCGATCTGGGACACGGCGCTGGAGGTGGTGCGCGGGCCGTACAGGAAGTCGCAGGTGCAGGGCCGCTGCATGACCTCCGCCCTGGTGTAGCCGCACATGGAGCAGAAGCCATCGTTACAGTAAATCACGGCGCAGTTCTCCACGCGGGCGTTGGCGATGATGAACTTCCGACCTGGCAGGGAAAAAAAATTAAAAATAAATCAGAAACAGACAGAAAAATTCCCCCCGCCCCGATATTTAATTTATCATCTTCTAAAAAAGACACACAAAGCTGAAGTAAATTTGTATATTTGAAATAATAACTGACTAAAAATAATAATAATAAATATTAAATTATAGATATCGGAAATTTGGCTGTCAGTGAAAGTAACGAATACGAATTTATCCGAAGTTACGAATGTCGCATCTAAACAAATGGAATGTAACTAATTAATAATAATACTTTATTTTTTTATTATTATTGTTTATTATTATTATTAATTTGTTTCATTCCGTTCGTTTCGATTTGTTATTTCGGATAAAATTCGTATTTGTTACGTTCACCAACAGCCAAATTTGACAGGAAATTCCCAATACCTATCATTTAACCCCTCCCATACCGCGCCTATTCCGGCACTTCTCTCCTACATGCAAAAATCATAATTTTTTTGCTAGAAAATTACTCAGAACCCCCCCCCCCCCCAAACACTACAAGCCAAATTCACGTAGAATTGCCCATCTTTAGGCCTGTCTAGCGTCTGGCTTTTAAACTACGCCGCTGCAACTTTTTCGGGCAAGTGCTTTATATTGTCAAAGCACTTGCCTGTAAAGTTGAGGCGGCGTAGCGTAAAAAACCCGGCCGAATTCAACATCGGCGGGTAGGGGGCGTGTATTATTTAAATTAAGCGCGTCCCCGCGCCGAAGGAACTGCGCATGCGCAAGCCGTGAATTGATCCCAGTGCGCATGCTCCAAATCTGGACGTCAATACGACGTGTAAGCGACGTGAACGGCACTTACGCAAAGCCCTATTCGCAAACGTTTTACGTGAAAAAAAAAACGCCGGCGCGCCGTCCATATTAACATTGGCTGCGCCTCATATTAGCAGGCATAACATTACGACGGGACTACGCTAATGCAAACGACGTAAAAAAAAAAAAATAGCGCCGGCCGGGCGTACGTTCGGGAATCGGCGTATAGGCTCGTTTACATATTTTAGACGGGAAGGCCGCCAAGCGTCCAGCCTAAATATGAAAATAAGATTAGACAGCGTTAGAGACTTATGCCTGTTGGATCTTATGGAAATCTAGGTGTGACTATGTGTGACTGATTCGATGAATCAGGCGCATAGATAGGAGGGCCAGACGCAGAGATACGACGGCTTATCTGGAGATACGCCGGCGTATCCCTTTCCTGAATCTGGCCCTATATATATATGATGTTTTTTTAGCAGACACCCTAGGGAATAAAATGGCGGTCATTGCAACTTTTTATCTCGCACGGTATCTGCGCAATCATTTTTCAAACGCCTTTTTTTGGGGGGGGCGGTTTCATGAATAAAAAAAAAAAACAGTAAAGTTAGCCCAATTGTTTTGTATAATGTGAAAGATGAAGTTACGCCGAGTAAATAGATACCCAACACGTCACGCTTTAATATTGCGCACACTCATGGAACGGCGCCAAACTTCAGTACTTAAAGATCTCCATAGGCGACACTTAATTTTTTTTTTTACAGGTTACCAGTTTAGAGTTCCAGAGGCGGTCTAGTGCTGGAATTGTTGCTGGCGCTCTAACGCACGCGGTGATACCTCACATGTGGGGTTTGAACGGCGTTTACATATGTGGGCGGGACTTACGTGTGCGTTCGCTTCTGAGCGCGAGCTACCAGGGGCGTTTTAAAAAAAAATGTTTATTATTTTATTTTACTCAATTTATTTTATTTTTACACTTTAAAAAAAAATATCACTTTTATTCCTATTACAAGGAATGTAAAGATCCCTTGTAATAGGAATGGTGTGTGACAGGTCCTCTTTATGGAGAGAGGCGGGGTCAATAAGACCTCCCCCTCCCCCCACATCTCTCCTCCAGGCTGGAAAGCATGAGATCGTGAAAAAAAAAATTCACACATCTAATGCTTTCAGCCATGATTGTGGCTTTGTTTACATTCCGATACCCGGGGCGTGACGTCATCACGTCGCGCCCGGGCTCTCCCACAGTAATCTCTATGCTTTCCATCCGGCGCCGGCCGATTCGCTCTCTGGGCCCCGGAGAAGCACCGAATGGTGGCAGGAGGTGGGGGGACGGGGGACGTCCCCTCTTGTTGCCTATAAGAACAATCAAGCGGTGGAACTGCCACTTTGATCGTTCTTATGGTGCGCAGGATCAGCGGCTGAAGGCGGTGATATCTGAATGATGCCTGTAGCTCCTCCCATCGTACAGATCTCACCGCACAAAGCCGAGGACGTCACATGACATCCTTGGGCAGGAAGTGGTTAATATTTTTTGCTAAAATAAATACCCCCAAATATATATATAAATAAAAAAAAAAATTTCCTCAGTTCAGGCCGATACGTATTCTTCTATCTATTTTTCGTAAAAAACATAAAATAAAAAAAATCGCAATAGGCGTTTATCAATTGGTTTGCGCAAAATTATAATTGCATTTTTATAAAAAAAAAAAATTGTTTACTACTAATGGCGGCGATTAGCGATTTTTTTTTTTCCATGACTGCGACATTACGGCGGACACATCGGACAATTTTGACACATTTTTGGGACCGTTGTCATTTATACAGCGATCAGAGCTATAAAAATGCACCGATTACTGTGTAAATTACACTGGCAGTCAAGGGGTTACGTGTGCCCTAGGGAGTGATTCTAACTGTTAGGGGGCGTGGCTACATGTGACACGCCACTGATCGCTGTTCCCGATCACAGGGAACAGTCAGTGAAGAACAGGAAGATGTCGGCCCGGATTCACAGACATCGGCGCACATTTATGCCGCCGTAACGTATCTCTTTTACGCTACGCCGGCGCAGCGCCAAGCATGGAATTCACAAAGCAAAAGCTCCTAACTCAGCGCCGGCGTAGCGTATATTCCGTAGGCGTAAGTGTAAGTAGGTGGAAGTAGGTGGAAGTGGGCGTGATCCATGCTAATGAAGCGTGACCCCATGCAAATGATGGGCCCGGGCGCCAGACAAGTACTTAAAATGAACTGCGCATGCGCACAACCACGTCGGAACAACTGCCTAAGATACGCCGGATCGCTGTGTACGCCGCGAACGTAACCTGCGCCCAGCCACGCCCACGCCGGCCCATATTCACAGACGTCCGACGTACAATACGTAGGCTTGTGTTCCCTGGTCCATACACCTCTGCATGGGTTGCGCCTCATCTATGGGGAATAACTTTACGCCGGACGTAAAACGCACGCAAACCGCGTATATTATGCGCAAGTACGTTCGTGGATCGGCGTATCTCCCTCATTTGCATATTTGAATAGGAAATCAATGGGGGCGCCACATGCGCCCGGCGTAAATCTGCGCCCACTCTACGCCGGCGTAGGCAAGTTACGTCGGTGGGGTGAAGTCTGTTTTTAGGCGCATCTCAGTTTGTGGGTCCGGCGCACGGATACGGCGGCGCATATTTGGACTTACGCGGCGCATCTGGATATACGAGTGCTTTGTGAATCCGGACCATAGCGTCTACAAAATAGGGGATCGTTTTATGGCATTTTTTTTTCCTACTAATGGCGGCGATCAGCGATTTTTATTGCGACTGCGACATTGCGGCGGACACATCGGATACTTTTGACACATTTTGGGTCATTTTCACAGGGTGCAGTGCTCTAAAAATGCCCTGCTTACTGTGAAAATGACAGTTGCAGTTTGGGAGTTAACCACAAGGGGGGCGCTGAAGGGGTTATGTGTGACCTCATGTGTGTTTCTAACTGTAGGGGGGCGGGGCTGGACGTGTGACCTCAGTGATTGTTTCCCTATAAAAGGGATCACGCGATCGATCACGGCGCCACAGTGAAGACCGGGGAAGGTGTGTTTATACACGGCTCTGCCCGTTCTTTAGCTCCGGGGGGACCGATCGCGGGACACTGGCGGCGATCGGGTCCACGGGGCGGAGCTTCGGACCGGGTCGTGGGCGCGCGCTGAGGGCACACGCCCGCGACCCACGGCTGGGCGCTTAAAGGGGACGTTCCTGTACGTGGATGTGGCCAGCCGAGCCATTCTGCCTACGGATATGTGCAGGAGGCGGGGCTTAAGCGGTGAAACGGGTTTTCGTTGATCAAAATACGCTAAAAAAAACGAATTCAGAAACAAAATGGCAGGTTTAGGATGCAGCAGATCAGCGTCGGATCCTCTGCCAGGTTTTTAAGATTAGAAAGAGAACACGTTTTATTTTTTTTCCGATCGTCTGTGTGGAGAAAAAAAAAAACCACGCATGCTCAGAAACAAGTCGACGCATGCTCGGAAGCATTGAACTTCCTTTTTCTCGGCTCGCCGTGGTGTTTTTTACGTCAGCGCGTTTTGGACGGTCGGAATTTGGTGTGACGGCGTGTACGCAAGACCGCTTTATCCCATCATAGATTCCGATCGCGTGTACCGGGCACATGACAGGCTGACAACTCTGCTGCTGATTGGAAGGCGGAGGCTGAGGGGTGTCGGCCTGATACAGGAAGTGATGTTACTGGCAGGATCTTCAGGGAAGAGACTTTGTAACAAGTTGTACGCAATGAGACGCGACAGGAAACATGCGGAGGAATAGATCCTGCCATTACACACACATCATATATATATATATACACACAGTACCTGACAAAAGTAAGTACACCCCTCTATCTTTTCATGTGACAACACTGAAGAAATTACACTCTATCTCCAATGTTGTGTAGTGAGTGTACATGGGGGGGAGGGGTGTACACAGGGGGAGGGGTGTACACAGGGGAGGGATTTTGTATCTCCAATGTTGTGTAGTGAGTGTACATGGGGGGAGGGGTGTACACAGGGGGAGGGGTGTACACAGGGGAGGGATTTTGTATCTCCAATGTTGTGTAGTGAGTGTACATGGGGGGAGGGGTGTACACAGGGGGAGGGGTGTACACAGGGGAGGGGTCTTTGTATCTACAATGTTGTGTAGTGAGTGTACATGGGGGGAGGGGTGTACATGGGGGGAGAGGTGTACACAGGGGGAGGGGTCTTTGTATCTACAATGTTGTGTGGTGACTGAGTGTACACAGGGGGGAGGAGTGTACATGGAGGGGAGGGGTGTACACAGTGGGAGGGGTCTTTGTATGTTCAATGTTGTGTAGTGAGTGTACATGTGGGGGAGGGGTGTACACATGGGGGGAGGGGGTGTACACAGGGGGGGAGGGGTCTTTGTATCTCCAATGTTGTGTAGTGAGTGTACACGGGGGGGGGGGAGGGGTGTACACAGGGGGGGAGGGGTGTACACAGGGGGCGGAGTGTACATGAGGGGAGGGGTCTTTGTATCTCCAATGTTCTGTAGTGAGTGCACATGGGGGGGAGGGGTGTACACAGGGGGAGGGGTGTACACAGGGGAGGGATTTTGTATCTCCAATGTTGTGTAGTGAGTGTACATGGGGGGAGGGGTGTACATGGGGGGAGAGGTGTACACAGGGGGAGGGGTCTTTGTATCTACAATGTTGTGTGGTGACTGAGTGTACACAGGGGGAGGAGTGTACATGGAGGGGAGGGGTGTACACAGTGGGAGGGGTCTTTGTATGTTCAATGTTGTGTAGTGAGTGTACATGTGGGGGAGGGGTGTACACATGGGGGGAGGGGGTGTACACAGGGGGGGAGGGGTCTTTGTATCTCCAATGTTGTGTAGTGAGTGTACACGGGGGGGGGGGGGGGTGTACACAGGGGGGGGGGGGAGGGGTGTACACAGGGGGCGGAGTGTACATGAGGGGAGGGGTCTTTGTATCTCCAATGTTCTGTAGTGAGTGCACATGGGGGGGAGGGGTGTACACGGGGGAGGGGTTGTGTAGTGAGTGTACATGGGGGGGAGGGGTGTATACAGGGGGGAGGGGTTGTGTAGTGAGTGTACAGCTTGTATAACAAATAACTCAACACACAGCCATTCATGTCTAAACCGCTGGCAACAAAAGTCAGGACACCCCCTGAGTGAAAATCTCCAAGTTGGGCCCCAAAGTGTCAATATTTTGTGTGGCCGCCATTATTTTTAACCCTCTTGGGCATGGAGGTCACCAGAGCTTCACAGGTTGTCACTGAAGTCCTCTTCCCCTCCCCCATGATGACATCACGGAGCTGGTGGGTGTTGGAGACCTTGCGCTCTCCCCCCCCCACAGATGATCAGTAGGGTTTATGTCTGGAGACGCTTGGCCAGTCCATCCCCTTTTCCCTCAGCTTCTTTAGCAAGGCAGTGGTGGTCTTGGAGGTGTGTTTGGGGTCGTTATCATGTTAGAATACTACCCTGCGGTCCAGTCTCTGAAGGGAGGGGATCATGCTCTGCTTCAGTAGGTCACAGTACATGTTGGCATTAATGGTCCCCTCTATGATCTGTAGCCCCCCAGTGCTGGCAGCACTCATGCAGCCCCAGACCATGACACTCCCCCCACCATCCCTGACTGTAGGGAAGACACCCTTGTCTTTGTCCTCCTCACCTGGCTCCGCCCCACACACACGCCTGACACCATCTGACACCAAATACCTTTATCTTGTCTCATCAGACCTCAGGACCCGGTTCCAGTAATCCATGTCCTTAGTCTGCTTGTCTTCAGCAAACGGTTTGTGGCTCTTTCTTGTGCCTCATCTTTAGAAGAGACTTCCTTCTGGAGACCAATTTGATGCAGTGTGCGGCGTATGGTCTGAGCACCGACAGGCTGACCCCTCCCCCACCCGTTCACCCCTTGCTGGCAGCACTCATACGTCTATTTCCCAAAGACAACCTCTGGATATGATGCTGATCACGTGACCAACTTCTATTGGTGGACCATGGCGAGGCGGGGGGAGGGGAACCCGTCCTGTTATACCGCTGGATGGTCCCGCCCCCCGGGCTGCAGATCGGTTTCAGGGTCTTGGCGATCTTTATGTAGAGACACAATTCTTTATATCCGATCCTCAGAGAGTTCTTTGCCATGAGGGGCCATGTTGTCCTTCCAGTGACCAGTATGAGAGAGTGAGAGCGATAACACCAAATTTATCACACCTGAGACCTCGTAACACTAACCAGTCACATGACACCGGGGGAGGGGAAAGGGATAATTGGGCCCAATTTAGACATTTTCACTTAGGGGTGTCCTGACTTTTGTTGCCAGCGGTTTAGACATGAATGGCTGTGTGTTGAATTATTTGTTATACAAGCTGTACACTCACTACACAGCCCCCCCCCCCCTTGTACACCCCCCCCCCCATGTACACTCACTACACAACCCCTCCCCCCCCATGTACACTCACTACACAACCCCCCCCCCCCCATGTACACTCACTACACAACAATGGAGATACAAAGACCCCTCCCCCTGTGTACACCCCTCCCCCCCTCATGTACACTCACTACACACCATTGGAGATACAAAGTGTCATTTCTTCAGTGTTGTCACATGAAAAGATACAAGGGGTGTACTTACTTTTGACAGATCCTGTGTATACAATGAGAGGAAGACGCGTGTCGGGATTTAGCCAGGAAAAGGGAAAGCGCGGCGCAGATTATCAGATAAACCAATCAAGCAGAGCGGTATCAGACGCTGAGATCCGATACAAAGGATTATCTCCCCTCCCCCTTCCGCCGCCTGTCACCCTGAGCCGGGAATGGGAGGGACTTCAACCCCCAGCATCACCTGTACAGGAACATACATGGATATAGGACTGAGGAACTACAACTCCCAGCATCAACCAATATGCTGAATACAATGCATTTTTTCAGATATGGAACTACAACCCCCAGCATGCTCTGCCTAGCAATTAGCGGGCACACTACAAGCCCCAGCACAGCCACCGTCCCCCCACCCCCCTTCATCATTTATATACTGAGAGAACTACAAGTACCAGCATGCTCTGGGCTGGAATATCCCAATAAAAGAAAATGTTTTGCTGCGACATTCACCTTCAATCCAGAGACCCCCCCCCCCCGTAGTACTTTGTTCTGCCACTAGATGCCCTCAGTCACCTCACTTCCTCAAAGTCCAGGTCACCCTGGACCCTCCCCCCAGCCTGTTATTGGACATAGAGAGGAGAAGCAGCACAACCGTGAACTCATTTCTCTGTGACTCTGCTCTCTCCTCCTATCAGCATGCTCCTTGAACTGATTGGCTCCTTGTGCTGCTTCTCCCTCCCCCAGTCTTGAGCTCTGCTGTACAGGGACTGTGATAGGCCGATACCGGATCACATTGAGGTCTCACGCTGAACATGGATGAGTCGTGTTCTTTTTTTGCCTGGAACTCAGTATGTCAGCATAGAAGCGAGCGCCTGATTGGCCGATGGTGTGGGGGGGGGTGACACAGACAGTGGCGGCCGCGTGTAACGTCCTCACGGCTCCTAACCCTCGCGCTCGCTCCTTCCTCCGAATTATCGCAGAGTTTTCTGATAATCTCCATAGCAACCAGCCAAATATTTATGAACATTTTTTTTAGACGGGAAAATCGCAGAAATTAACGAGCGCGCCGCCGCCTTTATTTTTGTGTGCGGCGGAGGTAATTACGGGTATTTCGGGGTCTTTTGTTGTGTTGTATTTTTTTTCCCGCGATCCTCAGACGCTCTATAAGAGGAGCGGATCGTCAGACTCCCCTGCGGGAGGAGAACAACAGACGCCATGATTGCAGGAAGCCGAGGGAGCAGGGGGAGGAGGCGGCGGCGGCGCTGTCAGTAGATACGACTCTACGGTAGGGCTGGGCGATTTTGGCCCCAAAAAAAAATCTGCGATCTTTAAAAAAAAAACTCGATTCGAATCAAGTTTTTTTCTTTCTGATGAACACCGCGCCGGTCCTAAGGAGCTGCAGGCAGGAGTTTTTAGGTGAGGCAGCGGCTTCGGCCTAGTCCGCCGCGATCCTGGGAAAAGGCAGCGATGCCGCGGCTTCGGCTTAGTCCGCGGCCTCGCGGCGTTTTCCCAGGATCACGGTGAGCTGCGGGCAGGATTTTTTGGGTGAGGCCACGGCTTCGGCCTAGTTCGCCACGATCCTGGGAAAAGGCAGTGGACTAGGCCGAAGCCTAAAAAATCCTGCGCGCAGCATGCCGCGATCCTGGGCAAAGGCCGCGAGGCCACGGCTTCGGCTTAGTCCGCGGCGTCCGGCTTTGCAGCCTTTTCGCAGGATCGCTGCCGCAATCCTGGGAAAAGGCCGCGCACTAGGCCAAAGCCGCGACCTCGCCTAAAAAAACCCAGCCCGCAGCTCGCCGCTATTCTGGGAAAAGCCTGCGAGGCCGCGGCTGCGGCTTAGTCCGCGGTGCCCGGCCTCGCAGCCTTTTCCCAGAATTGCACAGAGCTGCGGGCAGGAGATTTTAGGCGAGGCCACAGCTTCGGCCTAGTCGGCCGCGATCCTGGGAAAAGGCAGTGGACTAGGCCGAAGCTGCGGTCTCACCTAAAAAATCCTGCCCGCAGCTTGGCCTAGTCCGCTGCGTTCCTGGGAAAAGGCTGCGGACTAGGCTGAAGCCGCAGCCTTGCCTAAAAAAATCGGCGGTGAGCTGGGGCAGGATTATTTAGATGAGTCCGCGTCTTCGGCCTAGTCCGTGGAGCGCCGGTCCTATGGAAAAAAAAAATAATCTAAAAAATCCATTTGGTCAAAATTTGAATCGACTTGACCTCCCAACTTTTCAACTTCAGAATGAGGGACAAATGAGCACACCTCCAAACAAAGTTGTTGAGCGGGGGGGTTCCTCGGATCGGAGTTGTTGAGCGGGGCCGCGGGATTTACCACGAATCTCAGTAATCGCGCGGGGGAATCGCGGACACTGGCCCAGATCGCTGGACCGCGGGATTGGATTTACCGCAAATCGCGGGACATTCTCGCGAAATCCGGAACGGTTGGGAGGTATGTTCAAGATTCAAATTGTTTTTTTCCCCCAGCCCTACTCTACGGCGAGCCGTGCAACTCCACTGGGAGAGCAGCCGGTTGAACCGCCACCCCCCGGGCCAGCTGAGCTCACACTCTAATTGTGGTTCCCGGTAGCATTGCCCCCAATTTAATGAATGGAGTACAATAGGAGGAGGAGCTCCGCCCAATGCCAGGCGGCTGGCGCTAAAGCCAAGACAATCCTGTGATGTCCAATCAGAGAGATAGAAAGACGATGCGAAACATTATTACACATCACCTGATGCAGATAAGAAGGGGCGGAGCCCAGCAAGTCTCCTCTCAAATAGAGCCAACGCGTTTCAGGGTCAAGTGAGAAAAGGGGGCGCCATACAAATGCCCCTCCCCCACACTTTTCACATATTTATTTGTATAATTTTCCTTCCACTTTACAATCATGTGACACTTTGTGTCTCTCACATAAAATCCCAATAAAATACATTTATGTTTTTGGGTGTAACGTGAGAAAATGTGGGGAATTTCGAAGGGGTGTGAATACTTGTTCAAGGCTCTGTCTATAGAGGGGTATGAATACTTTTTCCAGGCTCTGTATATAGGGGGGTATGAATACTTTTTCCAGGCACTGTATATAGAGGGGTATGAATACTTTTTCCAAGCACTGTATATAGAGGGGTATAAATACTTTTTCCAGGCACTGTATATAGAGGGGTGTGAATACTTTTTCCAGGCACTGTATGTCAGAAGATTGTATGACCAATCGGAAGGCCTCAATGTCTGCCCATATAATCAGGGTGTAGGCCAGGTCTGCACTCTGGATGTGACGCACACAGAAGATACAATTTGCCGTTTTCCTCGCCCTTCACCACTCAGAAAATCACTTCTCCGAACACATAATGGGATGAGCGATCAACTCGGGAAAGAGACGGATTAATGGACAATAATTGCTCCACCCACACAGGAAGGATGTGGTGGGACTCATCAGCCAGAGATGGATCCATCAACACGTCATCCTCATCAACACCGGACCGACGTGACCTCATCATCGGGGGATCGATAGAAACTGATTAATGCTGGAATGCTAGCACCTCATTGTTGGGGGATCACTGTGACCTCATTATCCAGGGGTCGCTATGACCCCATCAACGCCAAAACAATATGACCTGATGATCAAGGTATGACTATCACCTCATCAATGCCAAACGGATATGACTTCATCATAGGGAATCACTATGACCTCATCAATGCCAGACCAATATGACCTCATCAATGCCATGACCAGGTGATCACTATGACCTCATCAATACCAGGGATCGCTATAAACTCATCGATGCCAGACCAAAGTGATCTCATCACCAAAGGATCATTGTAATGGAATGGCCCATGACACCCAGAGACTGTTGAAGGGTGCGGGGCACTCCTGTGCCGGCGTCACCAAGGACTCTTGGGTCTAGGGTCACCCTATGTCCGATAGGGGCATAGGGTGACTGGGAAATATTAATTATAAATTACATTAGATGGGACATTAATAATAATTCATGTATTGCAGGATATCTTGAGATATTACAAGTTGTTGGATAATGTTGACCCACACCAGGTCAATAGACTCCTAAGATACTCCATTGTCCAATGTGTAAGGCTGTAGAGGTGTTAATTGAGGTCTGCTCCTAAGACCTTTCATTGTCCATTGTGTGAGGCTGTAGAGGTGTTAATTGAGGTCTGCTCCTAAGACCTTTCATTGTCCATTGTGTAAGGCTGTTGAGATGCTAATCAAGTCTGCAAAGGTCAAGGTTTCATTCAATGTGGGGACACATGCTTTTGAGGTGTTAATTAAAGTATGCTCCTAAAACCTTTCCTTTGTGTAATGCTAATGACACTGTTAAGATGTCAAGCGGAGACAGAACGTCTGTCTAAGATGTGGAATGGGACTTGTCAAGCTGTATGCAGAGACAGAACGTCTGGGTAAGATGTGGAAAGGAACTTGTCAAGCTGTATGCGGAGACAGAACGTCTGGGTAAGATGTGGAATGGGACTTGTCAAGCTGTATGCAGAGACAGAACGTCTGGGTAAGATGTGGAAAGGAACTTGTCAAGCTGTATGCGGAGACAGAACGTCTGGGTAAGATGTGGAATGGAACTTGTCAAGCTGTATGCAGAGACAGAACGTCTGGGTAAGAAGTGGAATGGAACTTGTCAAGCTGTATGCGGAGACAGAACGTCTGTCTAAGGCCGCGTACACACGATCGAATTTGTCCGCTGAAAACGGTCCGATGGACCGTTTCAGCAGACATCTCCGATCGTGTGTATGGGCTAGCGGACAGATTCGTCCACCCGACAGATTACAAAGCATGCTTTGAAATCTATCGGGTGGGAATGTGTCCGCCCGACATGTCTGCTGGTTAGTACACTTACCAGCAGACATGTCGTCCCGCACCGCCGCCGCCGAATGGATTTGGCGCATGCGCGGAAGTGTTTTACTTCCTGGTGCGGTGACGTGGCGGCGTCAACGTCACCGCCACGTCACCGACACGTCAGCGCGCTCTCTGCTGGCGGGGATTTTGGTTTGCTCGCGTGTACACGCAAGCAAACCAAAATCCCAGCAGACAGATTTGTTCAAATCTGTCGGACGGACAGATTTGAACAAATCTGTCCGCTCGTGTGTATGGGGCCTAAGAAGTGGAATGGAACTTGTCAAGCTGTATGCGGAGACGGAACGTCTGTCTAAGATGTGGAAAGGAACTTGTCAAGCTGTATGCGGAGACAGAATGTCTGGTTAAGATGTGGAATGGAACTTGTCAAGCTGTTTGCGGAGACAGAACGTCTGTCTAAGATGTGGAATTGAACTTGTCAAGCTGTATGCGGAGACAGAACGTCTGTCTAAGATGTGGAATGGAACTTGTCAAGCTGTATGCGGAGACAGAACGTCTGGGTAAGATGTGGAATGGAACTTGTCAAGCTGTATGCGGAGACAGAACGTCTGTCTAAGATGTAGAATGGAACTTGTCAAGCTGTATGCGGAGACAGAATGTCTGTCTAAGATGTGGAATGGAACTTGTCAAGCTGTATGCGGAGACAGAACGTCTGTCTAAGATGTAGAATGGAACTTGTCAAGCTGTATGCGGAGACAGAACGTCTGGGTAAGATGTAGAATGGAACTTGTCAAGCTGTATGCGGAGACAGAACGTCTGGGTAAGATGTGGAATGGAACTTGTCAAGCTGTATGCGGAGACAGAACGTCTGGGTAAGATGTGGAATGGAACTTGTCAAGCTGTATGCGGAGACAGAACGTCTGTCTAAGATGTAGAATGGAACTTGTCAAGCTGTATGCGGAGACAGAATGTCTGTCTAAGATGTGGAATGGAACTTGTCAAGCTGTATGCGGAGACAGAACGTCTGTCTAAGATGTAGAATGGAACTTGTCAAGCTGTATGCGGAGACAGAACGTCTGGGTAAGATGTAGAATGGAACTTGTCAAGCTGTATGCAGAGACAGAATGTCTGGGTAAGATGTGGAATGGAACTTGTCAAGCTGTATGCAGAGACAGAATGTCTGGGTAAGATGTAGAATGGAACTTGTCAAGCTGTATGCAGAGACAGAATGTCTGGGTAAGATGTGGAATGGAACTTGTCAAGCTTTATGCAGAGACAGAATGTCTTGGTAAGATGTAGAATGGAACTTGTCAAGCTGTATGCGGAGACAGAACGTCTGTCTAAGATGTGGAATGGAACTTGTCAAGCTGTATGCGGAGACAGAACGTCTGTCTAAGATGTAGAATGGAACTTGTCAAGCTGTATGCGGAGACAGAACGTCTGGGTAAGATGTAGAATGAAACGTGTCAAGCTGTATGCAGAGACAGAATGTCTGGGTAAGATGTGGAATGGAACTTGTCAAGCTGTATGCAGAGACAGAATGTCTGGGTAAGATGTAGAATGGAACTTGTCAAGCTGTATGCGGAGACAGAACGTCTGTCTAAGATGTGGAATGGAACTTGTCAAGCTGTATGCAGAGACAGAATGTCTGGATAAGATGTGGAATGGAACTTGTCAAGCTGTATGCAGAGACAGAATGTCTGGGTAAGATGTAGAATGGAACTTGTCAAGCTGTATGCAGAGACAGAATGTCTGGGTAAGATGTGGAATGGAACTTGTCAAGCTGTATGCAGAGACAGAATGTCTGGGTAAGATGTAGAATGGAACTTGTCAAGCTGTATGCGGAGACAGAACGTCTGTCTAAGATGTGGAATGGAACTTGTCAAGCTGTATGCGGAGACAGAACGTCTGTCTAAGATGTAGAATGGAACTTGTCAAGCTGTATGCAGAGACAGAATGTCTGGGTAAGATGTGGAATGGAACTTGTCAAGCTGTATGCAGAGACAGAATGTCTGGGTAAGATGTGGAATGGAACTTGTCAAGCTGTATGCGGAGACAGAACGTCTGTCTAAGATGTGGAATGGAACTTGTCAAGCTGTATGCAGAGACAGAACGTCTGAGTAAGATGTGGAATGGAACTTGTATATTTTTGGTCCAATCACTGAAAGCACACCATATTAGATAGGCACCACATCCCAGACATTTGAAAAATGGAAAAAAGGAGGGGGGAAAAAATTGGGTTTTCTAAACGGTGCAATTAGCAAAAAATAATTGTTGTTAGCAAGAGAAAGAAAATATTGTACAAACCAGGAAAGTACAAAAGTAAAAAATATAATTTATTCAATATACATCAATACAATAATTATTCACAGAAAACAAAAAAGTTCTATGAATATTAAAACAGACAAGTGATCGGTGTGTAATGGAACTTGTCAAGCTGTATGCAGAGACAGAATGTCTGGGTAAGATGTGGAAAGGAACTTGTCAAGCTGTATGCAGAGACAGAATGTCTGGGTAAGATGTGGAAAGGAACTTGTCAAGCTGTATGCGGAGACAGCACGTCTGTCTAAGATGTGGAATGTGGAATGTGTAGTAATTAGGTCATGTTAAAAATGTCAGCCCGGTGCCGTAATGTCTGGATACTGATTAGTGATTAGCCCATCTGAAGGTGTATTGAAGCCCCAGTGTGTGATGAGGGGGGTGGAGAGTTTCTTTGTTTCTTTTCATGCTTTAACTGTATAAAAAACCTGAGAGTGTACCATTAAAGCATTCATTCATTTGGAACCAGAGAGAGAACAGAGCGTGTCTCGTCTTAATTCTGGGGGAATGGTGGTGACCGTTACAATTATTATGACATAATGCCAAACTGAAGTGACCTTGTTATCGGGGGACCAAAATGACCTCATCAATGACAGAGCACTGGACCTCATTAAGGGAGATTGCTATGACCTCATTATTGCCAGACCTGCTCCACCCAGAGACAGGTGTGTGCTCCATCCAGGAGACAGGTGTGATCTCCATCCAGGAGACAGGTGTGATCTCCATCCAGGAGACAGGTGTGTGCTCCATCCAGGAGACAGGTGTGATCTCCATCCAGGAGCCAGGTGTGATCTCCACCCAGAGACAGGTGTGATCTCCATCCAGGAGACAGGTGTGATCTCCATCCAGGAGACAGGTGTGATCTCCATCCAGGAGACAGGTGTGATCTCCATCCAGGAGACAGCTGTGTGCTCCATCCAGGAGACAGGTGTGATCTCTATCCAGGAGACAGGTGTGATCTCTATCCAGGAGACAGGTGTGATCTCCATCCAGGAGACAGGTGTGTGATCTCCATCCAGGAGACAGGTGTGATCTCCATCCAAGAGACAGGTGTGTGCTCCATCTAGGAGACAGGTGTGATCTCTATCCAGGAGACAGGTGTGTGATCTCCATCCAGGAGACAGGTGTGATCTCCATCCAAGAGACAGGTGTGTGCTCCATCCAGGAGACAGGTGTGATCTCCATCCAGGAGACAGGTGTACATGGCAGACTGAACTCACTTCCATGAGGAATAATAACCTGTGATTGGGATGTGTTTTGGGACCCGGGTCCTGTCCCAGGGGAATGTTTGGGGACCCGGGTCCTGCCCCAGGGGAGTGTTTGGGGACCCGAGTCCTGCCCCAGGGGAGTGTTTGGGGACCCGGGTCCTGCCCCAGGGGGAGTGGTTGGGGACCCGGGTCTTGCCCCAGGGGAGTGTTTGGGGACCCGGGTCCTGCCCCAGGGGAAGTGTTTGGGGACCCGGGTCCTGCCCCAGGGGAGTGTTTGGGGACCCGGGTCCTGCCCCAGGGGGAGTGGTTGGGGACCCGGGTCTTGCCCCAGGGGAGTGTTTGGGGACCCGGGTCCTGCCCCAGGGGAAGTGTTTGGGGACCCGGGTCCTGCCCCAGGGGAGTGTTTGGGGACCCGGGTCCTGCCCCAGGGGAGTGTTTGGGGGATCAGGGTACTGCCCCAGGGGACATGTATCAATGCAAAAAAAAACTGTTTTAAAAATGCCCGTTTTTTTTGGGAGCAGTGATTTTAATAATGCTGAAACAATAAAAGTGAAATATTCCTTTAAATTTGGTACCTGGGGGGTGTGTATAGTATGGGCCAGATTCACGAACACTTGCGCTGGAGTATTTGGATATGCGCCGCGTAACTGTGATGATGCGCCGTCGTTTCTATGTGCCCGTACCCACCAAACTAGATGCGCCCAATAACGGGTCATTTGCGACCGGCAGAACGTTCCGACGCCAGAGTATCGTCAGCGCTTATTTTCGCTGGGCGCATCAGTCGCGCCCATTGATTTCCCCTGCAAATATGCAAATGAGGGATTTTTCCCAATTCACGAACGGATTAGCACCATACGCTGGCTACATGCGCCGCGCGTATCTCGTCCGTCCGGCGCAAAGTTATTTCTACAAAAGGCTGCTTTATCTTTACTCCAGATGGCCTCAGGTCAGCAGGAGAGCAGCTACAGCAGCGTTACCGACGATAAGAGCTAGCTGAGCACCCCAACTTGCAGGACAACACCTCTGTCCATGCTTGTCTGTCAAATTTTACAGCCATGGAGGAAGACATCATAGGTCTCCATAGCCGAGATGATGGCTGACAGCTCCCGGCCATTAAAGTTCAGCTTTCTCCTGTGTGTTTGCGGGGAACGGGAGCAGCCATCTCAGAACAAAAGTAACATCACTGCGGGGAGGGGGAGCAGGATATACTTTAGTGCCGGAATGGCGCTTCTACGGGCGCATTTACACGCCCAACAGAAGGCATTGCGCTGACGTTTCCCGTGAAGTGGTGCCGACGGAAGTTGTGAGCATGCGCACAAAGGGGGCGAGTGGAGCCTCACTCACTGCGCATGCTCCGTGGTTGATGCGCTGAACGTAAGCCTCTGAGCTGGGCTCCGCCCATCATTTACATATGATCACACCCACTTCCACTTGCGTCGGGTTACGCCAGCGCATTATCGTTACTCTGGCGCAAGTTTACGCGCAACTGCTATGTGAATTACAGGACTTGCGCTGAAAGGGTCTTCAGAGTAACGTAAATGAGAAGCGTTACTCCAGAGGAAAGATACTCTCATGTACCTGAATCTGGCCCTATGTCTGTAAAGTAGCGCATGTTTCCCGTCTTTAGAACTGTCCCTGCACAAAGTGTCATTTCTAAAGGAAAAAAGTAATTTAAAAATCACTCGCGGTTATTCATGAATTCTCGGGTCCCGGAAATACAGATAAAAGTCATTGAAAAAAAAAATGGCAGGGGTCCTCCCCCCCTCCAGTCCATTACCAGGCCCTTTGTGTCTAGTATGAATATTAACTGCTTGCCGACCAGCCGCCGCAGTTATACGGCAGCAGGTCGGCTCGGCTGCGCGAGATCACGTAGCTCTACGTCATCTCGCGAATCAGCCAATAGGGCCGCTCGCCCCTGGTCCCGATGCGCGTGCCCGGCGGGCGCGATCACCGCCGGGCACCCGCGATCGCTCGTTACTGAGTGATAGAAATCGCTAATCGTCGCCATTACTAGTAAAAAAAAAATATCAACAAAACTACCCCCTATTTTGTAAACGTTTCGCACAAACCAATCAATAAACGCTTCTTGCGTTTTTTTGTTTTTTTTTTCTACGAAAAATCGTATCGGCCTAAACTGATATATATATATATTTTTGGGGATATTTATTACAGCAAAAAATATTATTTTTTTTTCAAAATCGTCGCTCTATTTTTGTTTATAGCGCAAAAAATAAAAACCGCCGAGGTGATCAAATACCACCAAAAGAAAGCTCCATTTGTGGGGAAAAAATGACGTCAGTTTTGTTTGGGAACCACGTCGCACGACCGCGCAACTGTCAGTTAAAGCGACGCATTGCAGAATCGCAAAAAGGGGCCCCGGTCATTGACCAGCAATATGGTCCGGGGCTGAAGCGGATAAGGGAAACCCCAAACCAAAAAATGGCGTTGGGTTCCCCTTCAAAAATCCATACCAGACCCTTATCCGAGGACGCAACCTGGCAGAGGCCGCAGGAAAAGAGGGGGGGACGAGAGAGCGCCCCCCCCGAACCATACCAGGCCACATGCCCTCAACATGGGGAGGATGTTCCCATGTTGATGGGGACAACGGCCTCATCCTACAACCCTTGCCCGGTCGTTGTGGGGGTCTGCGGGCGGGGGACTTATCAGAATCTGGAATCTTTAACAAAGAGGACCCCCAGATCCTGCCCCCCCCCCCCTATGTGAATTATTACTGGCTACATTGTACCTCTACCATTTCACAAAAGAAAATGTCAAAAATGTCAAAACCACTGCTCGGATAAGGGTCTGGTATGAATTTTTGGGGGGTATTCCACACCATTTTCTTTTTGGTTTGGGGTTCCCCTTAATATTCATACCAGACCCAAAGGGCCTGATAATGGACTGGGGGGGGGAACCCTGAGTTTTTTATTAAATGACTTTTCTCTGAATAGCCGCAAGTGATTTTTAAATTACTTTTAGTCCTTCAGAAATGACATTTTGTGCAGGGACAGTTCTATGTACGGGAAACATGCGTCACTTTACAGACATACTATAGACACCCCCCAGGTAAGAAATTTAAAGAAATATTTCACTTTTATTGTTTCACTTTAAGCATTATTAAAATCACTGCTCCCGAAAAAATGGCAATTTTTAAATCTTTTTTTTTTGCATTGATAATTGTCCCCTGGGGCAGGACCCGGGTCCCCAAACACTCTCCTGGTGCAGGACCCGGGTCCCCAAACACTCCCCCTGGGGAAGGACCCAGGTCCTCAAACACTCTCCTGGTGCAGGACCCGGGTCCCCAAACACTCCCCTGGGGCAGGACCCGGGTCCCCAAACACTCCCCTGGGGCAGGACCCAGGTCCCCAAACACTCCCCCGGGGCAGGACCCGGGTCCCCAAACACTCCCCTGGGGCAGGACCCGGGTCCCCAAACACTCCCCTGGGGCAGGACCCAGGTCCCCAAACACTCCCCCGGGGCAGGACCCGGGTCCCCAAACACTCCCCTGGGGCAGGACCCGGATCCCCAAACACTCCCCCGGGGAAGGACCCGGGTCCCCAAACACTCCCCTTGGGCAGGACCCGGATCCCCAAAAACTCCCCCGGGGAAGGACCCGGATTCCCAAACACTCCCCTGGGGCAGGACCCGGGTGCCCAAACACTCCCCCGGGGAAGGACCCTGGTCCCCAAACACTCCCCTTGGGCAGGACCCGGGTTCCCCAAACACTTCCCAGGGGCAGGACCCGGGTTCCCAAACACTCCCCTAGGACAGGACCCGGATCCCCAAACACTCCCCCGGGGCAGGATCGGGGTCCCCAAACACTCCCCCGGGGCAGGATCCGGGTCCCTAAACACTCCCCCGGGGAAGGACTCGGGTCCCCAAACACTCCCCTTGGACAGGACCCGGGTCCCCCAAACACTCCCCTGGGGCAGGATCCGGGTCCCCAAACACTCCCCTGGGGCAGGACCCGGATCCCCAAACACTCCCCCGGGGAAGGACTCGGGTCCCCAAACACTCCCCCGGGGAAGGACCCGGGTCCCCAAACACTCCCCTAGGACAGGACCCGGATCCCCAAACACTCCCCCGGGGCAGGATCAGGGTCCCCAAACACTCCCCCGGGGCAGGATCGGGGTCCCCAAACACTCCCCGGGGAAAGACTCGGGTCCCCAAACACTCCCCTTGGACAGGACCCGGGTCCCCAAACACTCCCCTGGGGCAGGACCCGGGTCCCCAAACACTCCCCCTGGGGCAGGACCCAGGTCCCCAAACACTCCCCCTGGGGCAGGACGCAGTGTTTTCCACACGTTGCTGCACTGCGGAGATCTTCCCATCCCGGAGGTTTGGCACTCCATTCACTTCAATGTCTGAACTCAACGAACGTTATCACATAAGACGGTTGTCACCCCTCCCCCACCCCAGTCCAAAAATGTTTTTCCTGTCGGACTTGAATTCTCATATTGGGAGGTGTCTCTGGAGGAATCGGCTGAGGGGGAGGGGCCCGCGATGGTAATTAGCGCCCATTAGGTGATCAATTTGTTACATTATAACAATTGTGGTTTCCGTAAAATCTTCACAAACGGCTTAATGGTGATAATGGAGGAACTTCCTGCCTCCCCTCCCCCCCCCCATCAACCGCGGGACCCCAGACTAGAGCAACAGATACCGAGAATTACACCCGACATACAGGACAGGAGAAGTAGTAGTGTGCAGAGTCCATACATACAGAGATACCGATTCCCCTCCCCCGCAGTGTGCCTCTTTCTGGGTGAGACTTTCAGCGTCCATCGCGCACTTCTCACCCTCTCTGCGCTGGCTCCGCCCCCCTGTGATTCTATATATCGGGGGTGAATTGCGCTCTGGATTTAGAGATCCGGATCGGTGAAGGGGACCCGTCTCTGGATCCACTCTCATGACGCGGGCCGCGGCGCCCGTGACACGTGTTTACGAAATCTCCGCCATTCTCCAGGCCTGCCGGGAATCAGGTCCCTGTCAGGATCCTCCATATATATATATATAACACTTCCATGAGTCACGCCAGAGACGCGGCCTCCTCGCGGGCCGCATGAGACAGCCGAGCGACTGCGAGGAGACTCCGACATTATTATATATTTATAGAGTGACAACAGTTCACACTTTCATGAGGTTCATTTGTTTTGATATATTATTTATGACAAAGGATCCCCGGAGCACCCCCCGGGGGCACAGCGGAAGCAGCTCGCTTTCAGGCTCCTTGTGTCTGATTGAAACCTCCTGATTGTTAGGGGCGGAGTCACTCATTGAGTCCAATAATGTGAGTCTTATAGTACAGCCGAGCGTGATACAACGCCAATGGTGTGAGGAAGACGGCGCCACCTGCAGAAGGTACAGAAAACGACGCAATATAGCCAGCGGTGGCCAACGGGCATACTGCACACCCCCCCAAAAATGTAATCAGTGTACACAAGGGAGGGGAGAGTGGTAGACATCCCCCGTTATCCTCCAGAACAGACCGGCGGCTCCGCTGAGCGATCATTCTGCAACTTTTCACCGATCCGTGGCGGTGACCAGGATCTCCCGGGAGATTGCCAGTGAAAGGATCTGTTGATGCTTTGATATTACCTACTTAAGGTGAGAGTTCTGGGAGACCAGACCCGGTGTGTGGGTGTCTTTCTTCACAACTCTCGGATCAGTGGGCATCCTCCTCTATTTTGCTTCACCATTACGGATAATTATTGCACTTTGTTTGGACTTTGACCTCATATGCACCACAATTCAGCACTGTTGCACTATTTTCACATGTATTGATTTACTGTATGTTATGTTTAGTCTACAACTTGCGCTGTCACTTTATTCACTAATATTTTCACTAGGTGCTGTGTATGCATTTTTGTGCTTGCTGCATATTGTTACTGACCCTAGATAGACCTGTGTAGTAGCGCAGAAGCCCCACTTGATTTGTTCATTCTGCTATAATCATCATCTACAGAACAGGGAGCCGGAGGATCATCGTCCTCAGAGAACCCGACACTCAGGACAGAGACTCGGAGATCCCAACACTCAGGACAGAGACTCAGAGATCCCGACACTCAGGACAGAGACTCAGAGATCCCGACACTCAGGACAGAGACTCAGAGATCCCGACACTCAGGACAGAGACTCAGAGAACCTGACACTCAGGACAGAGACTCAGAGAACCTGACACTCAGGACAGAGACTCAGAGATCCCGACACTCAGGACAGAGACTCAGAGATCCCGACACTCAGGACAGAGACTCAGAGATCCCGACACTCAGGACAGAGACTCAGAGAACCTGACACTCAGGACAGAGACTCAGAGAACCTGACACTCAGGACAGAGACTCGGAGAACCTGACACTCAGGACAGAGACTCAGAGAACCTGACACTCAGGACAGAGACTCAGAGAACCTGACACTCAGGACAGAGACTCAGAGAACCCGACACTCAGGACAGAGACTCGGAGATCCCAACACTCAGGACAGAGACTCAGAGATCCCGACACTCAGGACAGAGACTCGGAGATCCCAACACTCAGGACAGAGACTCAGAGATCCCGACACTCAGGACAGAGACTCAGAGATCCCGACACTCAGGACAGAGACTCAGAGATCCCGACACTCAGGACAGAGACTCAGAGATCCCGACACTCAGGACAGAGACTCAGAGATCCCGACACTCAGGACAGAGACTGGAGAACACGACACTCAGGACAGAGACTCGGAGAACCTGACACTCAGGACAGAGACTCGGAGATCCTGAC
This sequence comes from Rana kukunoris, assembly GCA_029574335.1. Lineage (NCBI taxonomy): Eukaryota > Metazoa > Chordata > Amphibia > Anura > Ranidae > Rana > Rana kukunoris. Next base: position 56,556 of record JAJQKJ010001582.1, read on the forward strand.
ACTCAGGACAGAGACTCAGAGAACCTGACACTCAGGACAGAGACTCAGAGAACCTGACACTCAGGACAGAGACTCAGAGAACCTGACACTCAGGACAGAGACTCAGAGAACCTGACACTCAGGACAGAGACTTGAAGGCCCCGACACTCAGGACAGAGACTCAGAGAAACTGACACTCAGGACAGATACTCGGAGAACCTGACACTCAGGACAGAGACTCGGAGAACCTGACACTCAGGACAGAGACTCGGAGAACCTGACACTCAGGACAGAGACTCGGAGAACCTGACACTCAGGACAGAGACTCGGAGAACCTGACACTCAGGACAGAGACCCAGAGAACCCGACACTCAGGACAGAGACTCGGAGAACCTGACACTCAGGACAGAGACTCGGAGAACCTGACACTCAGGACAGAGACTCGGAGAACCTGACACTCAGGACAGAGACTCGGAGAACCTGACACTCAGGACAGAGACCCAGAGAACCCGACACTCAGGACAGAGACTCTGAGAACCCGACACTCAGGACAGAGACCCAGAGAACCCGACACTCAGGACAGAGACTCTGAGAACCCGACACTCAGGACAGAGACTCGGAGAACCTGACACTCAGGACAGAGACTCTGAGAACCCGACACTCAGGACAGAGACTCTGAGAACCCGACACTCAGGACAGAGACTCGGAGAACCTGACACTCAGGACAGAGACTCGATGAACCCAACACTCAGGACAGAGACTCTGAGAACTCGACACTCAGGACAGAGACTCGGAGAACCCGACACTCAGGACAGAGACTCTGAGAACCCGACACTCAGGATAAAGACTCAGAATGAGATCCTGGCATGACTCATACCTGTGAATGATTCTGGTCACAGTGGCCCCGGGCGGCTCTCGGGCCCCGCAGGCAGCGCACACACCAGAGCAGGACGTGGAATTTGCATTGTGGCTGCTGCAGATATCGGTATCTATAGCAACATCCAGAGAACTTTGCACAGGTTCGCCCACTCGGGAACGCAGACCGTCCTTAATGACTTCCATTCAGTGTGAGATGACGGCAAGGAGGCAGAAAGAGCCGCGGGTGACAACCGGCCAGACACCCACAAGGATAGCCCATCTGATGGGAAACGTTTCCCCGATTCCCCATTCTCCTCCACCAACATCCACTGACTATACACCCAGAGCTCATATAATACAGGCGTGTGATTAGCTGTATATGTCTGATCAATACAAAGACAGATCAATTACACCGATCAATACTCCTGCAGATACAGCCGGCCTTGTCAGCACAGAGCCCTACCACCAGGAACTACAACCCCCGACCATGGCTCACACTGCATGCTGGGCCTTGTAGTGCCTCACAGCTGGGGGAATTCTGGTCATTAACAAGGAGGCAATTTACACAGAGATCGGGGGTGGGGGACACTGACAGAGGAAGAGGGGACACTGACAGAGGAAAAGGAGACACTGACAGAGGAAGAGGAGACACTGACAGAGGAAGAGGAGACACTGACAGAGGAAGAGGAGGAAGAGGAGACACTGACAGAGGAAGAGGAGACACTGACAGAGGAAGAGGAGACACTGACAGAGGAAAAGGAGACACTGACAGGGGAAGAGGAGACATTGACAGAGGAAGAGGAAGAAGAGGAGACACTGACAGATAATGAGGAGACGCTGACATAGGAAGAGGAGGAAGAGGAGACACTGACAGAGGAACCAGAGGAAGAGGAGACACTGACAGAGGAAGAGGAGGAAGAGGAGACACTGACAGAGGAAGAGGAGGAAGAGGAGACACTGACAGAGGAAGAGGAGGAAGTGGAGGAAGAGGAGACACTGACAGAGGAACCAGAGGAAGAGGAGGAAGAGGAGACACTGACAGAGGAACCAGAGGAAGAGGAGACACTGATAGACGAAGAGGAGACACTGACAGAGGAAGAGGAGGAAGAGGAGACACTGACAGAGGAAGAGGAGGAAGTGGAGGAAGAGGAGACACTGACAGAGGAACCAGAGGAAGAGGAGACACTGACAGACGAAGAGGAGACACTGACAGAGGAAGAGGAGGAAGAGGAGACACTGACAGAGGAAGAGGAGGAAGAGGAGACACTGACAGAGGAACCAGAGGAAGAGGAGACACTGACAGAGGAAGAGGAGGAAGAGGAGACACTGACAGAGGAACCAGAGGAAGAGGAGACACTGACAGAGGAAGAGGAGGAAGAGGAGACACTGACAGAGGAAGAGGAGACACTGACAGAGGAACTAGAGGAAGAGGAGACACTGACAGAGGAATAGGAGACACGGACAGAGAAGGAGGAGGAAGAGGAGACACTGACAGAGGAAGAGGAGACACTGACAAAGGAAGAGGAGGAAGAGGAGACACTGACAGAGGATAAGGAGACACTGACAGAGGAAGAGGAGACACTGACAGAGGAACTAGAGGAAGAGGAGACACTGACAGAGGAAGAGGAGACACTGACAGAGGAACCAGAGGAAGAGGAGACACTGACAAAGGAAGAGGAGACACTGACAGAGGAACTAGAGGAAGAGGAGACACTGACAAAGGAAGAGGAGACACTGACAGAGGAACTAGAGGAAGAGGAGACACTGACAGAGGAACTAGAGGAAGAGGAGACACTGACAGAGGAAGAGGAGACACTGACAGAGGAACTAGAGGAAGAGGAGACACTGACAGAGAAACTAGAGGAAGAGGAGACACCGACAGAGGAAGAGGAGACACCGACAGAGGAAGAGGAGACACTGACAGAGGAAAAGGAGACACTGACAAAGGAAGAGGAGACACTGACAGAGGAAGAGGAGGAAGAAGAGACACTGACAGAGGAAGAGTCGGTGTCGCCTCTTCCTCTGTCAGTGTCTCCTCTTCCTCCTCTTCCTCTGTTAGTGTCTCCTCTTCAGAGGACAGAGGAAAAGGAGGAGGAGGAGACAATGACAGAGGAAGAGAAGGAAGAGGAGACACTGACAGAGGAAGAGGAGACACTGACAGAGGAACCAGAGGAAGAGGAGACACTGACAGAGGAAGAGGAGGAAAAGGAGACACTGACAGAGGAACTAGAGGAAGAGGAGACACTGACAGAGGAAGAGGAGGAAGAGGAGACACTGACAGAGGAAGAGGAGACACTAACAGAGGAACTAGAGGAAGAGGAGACACTGACAGAGGAAGTGGAAACACTGACAGAAGAAGAGGAGGAAGAAGAGACACCGACAGAGGAAGAGGAGACACTGACAGAGGAACCAGAGGAATAGGAGACACTGACAGAGGAAGAGGAGGAAGAGGAGACACTGACAGAGGAAGAGGAGACACTGACAGAAGAACTATAGGAAGAGGAAACACTGACAGAGGAAGTGGAGACACTGACAGAAGAAGAGGAGGAAGAGGAGACACTGACAGAGGAAGAGGAGGAAGAGGAGACACTGACAGAGGAAGAGGAGGAAGAGGAGACACTGACAGAGGAAGAGGAGGAAGTGGAGGAAGAGGAGACACTGACAGAGGAACCAGAGGAAGAGGAGACACTGACAGACGAAGAGGAGACACTGACAGAGGAAGAGGAGGAAGAGGAGACACTGACAGAGGAAGAGGAGGAAGAGGAGACACTGACAGAGGAACCAGAGGAAGAGGAGACACTGACAGAGGAAGAGGAGGAAGAGGAGACACTGACAGAGGAACCAGAGGAAGAGGAGACACTGACAGAGGAAGAGGAGGAAGAGGAGACACTGACAGAGGAAGAGGAGACACTGACAGAGGAACTAGAGGAAGAGGAGACACTGACAGAGGAATAGGAGACACGGACAGAGAAGGAGGAGGAAGAGGAGACACTGACAGAGGAAGAGGAGACACTGACAAAGGAAGAGGAGGAAGAGGAGACACTGACAGAGGATAAGGAGACACTGACAGAGGAAGAGGAGACACTGACAGAGGAACTAGAGGAAGAGGAGACACTGACAGAGGAAGAGGAGACACTGACAGAGGAACCAGAGGAAGAGGAGACACTGACAAAGGAAGAGGAGACACTGACAGAGGAACTAGAGGAAGAGGAGACACTGACAAAGGAAGAGGAGACACTGACAGAGGAACTAGAGGAAGAGGAGACACTGACAGAGGAACTAGAGGAAGAGGAGACACTGACAGAGGAAGAGGAGACACTGACAGAGGAACTAGAGGAAGAGGAGACACTGACAGAGAAACTAGAGGAAGAGGAGACACCGACAGAGGAAGAGGAGACACCGACAGAGGAAGAGGAGACACTGACAGAGGAAAAGGAGACACTGACAAAGGAAGAGGAGACACTGACAGAGGAAGAGGAGGAAGAGGAGACACTGACAGAGGAAGAGTCGGTGTCGCCTCTTCCTCTGTCAGTGTCTCCTCTTCCTCCTCTTCCTCTGTTAGTGTCTCCTCTTCAGAGGACAGAGGAAAAGGAGGAGGAGGAGACAATGACAGAGGAAGAGAAGGAAGAGGAGACACTGACAGAGGAAGAGGAGACACTGACAGAGGAACCAGAGGAAGAGGAGACACTGACAGAGGAAGAGGAGGAAAAGGAGACACTGACAGAGGAACTAGAGGAAGAGGAGACACTGACAGAGGAAGAGGAGGAAGAGGAGACACTGACAGAGGAAGAGGAGACACTAACAGAGGAACTAGAGGAAGAGGAGACACTGACAGAGGAAGTGGAAACACTGACAGAAGAAGAGGAGGAAGAAGAGACACCGACAGAGGAAGAGGAGACACTGACAGAGGAACCAGAGGAATAGGAGACACTGACAGAGGAAGAGGAGGAAGAGGAGACACTGACAGAGGAAGAGGAGACACTGACAGAAGAACTATAGGAAGAGGAAACACTGACAGAGGAAGTGGAGACACTGACAGAAGAAGAGGAGGAAGAGGAGACACTGACAGAGGAAGAGGAGGAAGAGGAGACACTGACAGAGGAACTAGAAGAAGAGGAGACACTGACAGAGGAAGAGGAGACACTGACAGAGGAAGAGGCGACACCGACAGAGGAAGAGGAGACACTGACAGAGGAAGATGAGACACTGACAGAGGAAGAGGAGACACTGACAGAGGAAGAGGAGGAAGAGGAGACACTGACAGAGGAAGAGGAGGAAGAGGAGACACTGACAGAGGAACCAGAGGAAGAGGAGACACTGACAGAGGAAGAGGAGGAAGAGGAGACACTGACAGAGGAAGAGGAGACACTGACAGAGGAACTAGAGGAAGAGGAGACACTGACAGAGGAAGAGGAGACACTGACAGAGAAGGAGGAGGAAGAGGAGACACTGACAGAGGAAGAGGAGACACTGACAAAGCAAGAGGAGGAAGAGGAGACACTGACAGAGGAACCAGAGGAAGAGAAGACACTGACAAAGGAAGAGGAGACACTGACAGAGGAACTAGAGGAAGAGGAGACACTGACAAGGGAAGAGGAGACACTGACAGAGGAAGAGGAGGAAGAGGGAGACTAGAGGAAGAGGGTGTCGCCTCTTCCTCTGTCAGTGTCTCCTCTTCCTCCTCTTCCTCTGTCACACAGAGGAAGAGGAGGAGGAGGAGGAGACAATGACAAGGGAAGAGGAGACACTGACAGAGGAACTAGAGGAAGAGGAGACACTGACAGAGGAAGAGGAGGAAGAGGAGACTAGAGGAAGAGGAGACACTGACAGAGGAAGAGGAGACACTGACAGAGGAACTAGAGGAAGAGGAGACACTGACAGAGGAACTAGAGGAAGAGGAGACACCGACAGAGGAAGAGGAGACACCGACAGAGGAAGAGGAGACACCGACAGAGGAAGAGGAGACACTGACAGAGGAAGAGGAGACACTGACAAAGGAAGAGGAGACACTGACAGAGGAGAACTATAGGAAGAGGAGACACTGACAGAGGAAGAGTCGGTGTCGCCTCTTCCTCTGTCAGTGTCTCCTCTTCCTCCTCTTCCTCTGTCAGTGTCTCCTCTTCAGAGGACAGAGGAAGAGGAGGAGGAGGAGGAGACAATGACAGAGGAAGAGAAGGAAGAGGAGACACTGACAGAGGAAGAGGAGACACTGACAGAGGAACCAGAGGAAGAGGAGACACTGACAGAGGAAGAGGAGGAAGAGGAGACACTGACAGAGGAACTAGAGGAAGAGGAGACACTGACAGAGGAAGAGGAGGAAGAGGAGACACTGACAGAGGAAGAGGAGACACTGACAGAGGAACTAGAGGAAGAGGAGACACTGACAGTGGAAGTGGAAACACTGACAGAAGAAGAGGAGGTAGAAGAGACACTGACAGAGGAAGAGGAGACACTGACAGAGGAACCAGAGGAATAGGAGACACTGACAGAGGAAGAGGAGGAAGAGGAGACACTGACAGAGGAAGAGGAGACACTGACAGAAGAACTATAGGAAGAGGAGACACTGACAGAGGAAGTGGAGACACTGACAGAAGAAGAGGAGGAAGAGGAGACACTGACAGAGGAAGAGGAGGAAGAGGAGACACTGACAGAGGAACTAGAAGAAGAGGAGACACTGACAGAGGAAGAGGAGACACTGACAGAGGAAGAGGCGACACAGACAGAGCAAGAGGAGACACTGACAGAGGAAGTTGAGACACTGACAGAGGAAGAGGAAGAGGAGACACTGACAGAGGAAGAGGAAGAAGAGGAGACACCGACAGAGAAGGAAGAGGAAGAGGAGACACTGACAGAGGAAGAGGAGGAAGAGGAGACACTGACAGAGGAAGAGGAGGAAGAGGAGACACTGACAGAGGAAGAGGAGACACTGACAGAGGAAGAGGAGGAAGAGGAGACACTGACAGAGGAAAAGGAGACACTGACAGAGCAACTAGAGGAAGAGCAGACACTGACAGAGGAAGAGGAGACACCGACAGAGGAAGAGGAAGAAGAGGAGACACTGACAGAGGAAGAGGAGACACCGACAAAGGAAGAGGAGGAAGAGGAGACACTGACAGAGGAAGAGGAGACACTGACAGAGGAAGAGGAGGAAGAGGAGACACTGACAGAGGAAAAGGAGACACTGACAGAGCAACTAGAGGAAGAGCAGACACTGACAGAGGAAGAGGAGACACCGACAGAGGAAGAGGAAGAAGAGGAGACACCGACAAAGGAAGAGGAGGAAGAGGAGACACTGACAGAGGAAGAGGAGACACCGAGGAAGAGGAGGAAGAGGAGACACTGAAGGAAGAGGAGGAAGAGGAGACACTGACAAAGGAAGAGGAGACACTGACAGAGGAAGAGGAGGAAGAGGAGACACTGACAGAGGAACTAGAGGAAGAGGAGACACTGACAGAGCAAGAGGAGACACTGACAGAGGAAGAGGAGGAAGAGGAGACACTGACAGAGGAAGAGGAGACACCGACAGAGGAAGAGGAGGAAGAGGAGACACTGACAGAGGAAGAGGAGACACTGACAGAGGAAGAGGAGACACTGACAGAGGAAGAGGAGACACTGACAGAGGAACTAGAGGAAGAGGAGACACTGACAGAGGAAGAGGAGACACCGACAAAGGAAGAGGAGACACTGACAGAGGAAGAGTAGGAAGAGGAGACACTGACAAAGGAAGAGGAGACACTGACAGAGGAACTAGAGGAAGAGGTGACACCGACAGAGGAAGAGGAGACACCGACAGAGGAAGAGGAGGAAGAGGAGACACTGACAGAGGAAGAGGAGACACTGATAGAGGAAGAGGAGACACCGACAGAGGAAGAGGAGGAAGAGGAGACACTGACAGAGGAAGAGGAGACACCGACAGAGGAAGAGGAGGAAGAGGAGACACTGACAGAGGAAGAGGAGACACTGACAGAGGAAGAGGAGGAAGAGGAGACACTGACAGAGGAACTAGAGGAAGAGGAGACATTGACAGAGGAAGAGGAGACACCGACAGAGGAAGAGGAGGAAGAGGAGACACTGACAGAGGAAGAGGAGACACTGACAGAGGAAGAGGAGGAAGAGGAGACACTGACAGAGGAAGATGAAGAAGAGGAGACACTGACAGAGTAAGAGGAGACACTGACAGAGGAACCAGAGGAAGAGGAGACACTGACAGAGAAAGAGGAGGAAGAGGAGACACTGACAGAGGAAAAGGAGGAAGAGGAGACACTGACAGAGAAAATAGAGGAAGAGGAGACACTGACAGAGGATCAGGAGACACTGGCAGAGGAACCAGAGGAAGAGGAGACACTGACAGAGGAAGAGGTGACACTGACAGAGGAACCAGAGGAAGAGGAGACACTGACAGAAGAAGAGGTGACACTGACAGAGGAACCAGAGGAAGGGGAGACACTGACAGAGGAAGAGGAGACACTGACAGAGGAAGAGGAGACACTGACAGAGGAAGAGGAGGAAGAGGAGATACTGACAGAAAAAACAAAGGAAGAAGGGACACTGAGAGGGGGAACCATTGGAGGGAAGAAGGAACATGGACACAGAAACCATGGGGGATGGGATGGGAAAGCAGATATAAAGCATTGGTTGAGAGAACAGCCATTATGCACAGGGTAGGAGAGGGGACATGGACACTGGAGACATGGGGCAAAGGGTAGGAGAGGGGACACTGACACTGGAGCCATGAGGCAAAGGGTAGGAGAGGGGACACTGACACTGGAGCCATGAGGCAAAGGGTAGGAGAGGGGACACTGACATTGGACTCATGGGGCACAGGGTAGGAGAGGGGACACTGACATTGGAGCCATGAGGCAAAGGGTAGGAGAGGGGACACTGACACTGGAGCCATGGGGCAAAGGGTAGGAGAGGGGACACTGACACTGGAGCCATGGGGCAAAGGGTAGGAGAGGGGACACTGACACTGGAGCCATGGGGCACAGGGTAGGAGAGGGGACACTGACACTGGGGTCATGGGGCACAGGGTAGGAGAGGGGACACTGACACTGGAGTCATGGGGCACAGGGTAGGAGAGGGGACACTGACATTGGACTCATGGGGCACAGGGTAGGAGAGGGGACACTGACACTTGAGTCATGGGGCACAGGGTAGGAGAGGGGACACTGATACTGGAGCCATGGGGCACAGGGTAGGAGAGGGGACACTGACATTGGACTCATGGGGCACAGGGTAGGAGAGGGGACACTGAAACTTGAGTCATGGGGCACAGGGTAGGAGAGGGGACACTGACACTGGAGCCATGGGGCACAGGGTAGGAGAGGGGACACTGATACTGGAGCCATGGGGCACAGGGTAGGAGAGGGGACACTGGAGCCATGGGGCACAGGATAGGAGAGGGGACACTGGAGCCATGGGGCACAGGGTAGGAGAGGGGACACTGACACTGGAGCCATAAGGCACAGGGTAGGAGATGGGACACTGCGTCATGGGGCACAGGGTAGGAGAGGGGACACTGACACTGGAGCCATAAGGCACAGGGTAGGAGAGGGGACACTGACATTGGAGTCATGAGGCACAGGGTAGGAGAGGGGACACTGACACTGGAGTCATGAGGCACAGGATAGGAGAGGGGACACTGACACCGGAGTCATGAGGCACAGGGTAGGAGAGGGGACACTGACACTGGAGCCATGGGGCACAGGGTAGGAGAGGGGAAACTGGAGCCATGGGGCACAGGGTAGGAGAGGGGACACTGGAGCCATGGGGCACAGGGTAGAAGAGTGGACACTGGAGTCATGGGGCACAGGGTAGGAGAGGGGACACTGGAGCCATGGGGCACAGGATAGGAGAGGGGACACTGGAGCCATGGGGCACAGGGTAGGAGACGGGACACTGACACTGGATCCATAAGGCACAGGGTAGGAGATGGGACACTGCGTCATGGGGCACAGGGTAGGAGAGGGGACACTGACACTGGAGCCATAAGGCACAGGGTAGGAGAGGGGACACTGACATTGGAGTCATGAGGCACAGGGTAGGAGAGGGGACACTGACACTGGAGTCATAAGGCACAGGATAGGAGAGGGGACACTGACACCGGAGTCATGAGGCACAGGGTAGGAGAGGGGACACTGACACTGGAGCCATGGGGCACAGGGTAGGAGAGGGGAAACTGGAGCCATGGGGCACAGGGTAGGAGAGGGGACACTGGAGCCATGGGGCACAGGGTAGAAGAGTGGACACTGGAGTCATGGGGCACAGGGTAGGAGAGGGGACACTGGAGCCATGGGGCACAGGGTAGGAGAGGGGACACTGGAGCCATGGGGCACAGGGTAGGAGAGGGGACACTGGAGCCATGGGGCACAGGGTAGGAGAGGGGACACTGGAGCCATGGGGCACAGGGTAGGAGAGTGGACACTGACACTGGAGCCAAGGGGCACAGGGTAGGAGAGTGGACACTGACACTGGAGCCATGGGGCACAGGGTAGGAGAAGGGACACTGGAGTCATGGGGCACAGGGTAGGACTATGACACAAAGGGAGACAAGGACGGGAGCGATAGGGACTCTGATCCCTTTTATGCAGAGCGGGGCGGCAGCAGGCAATGACGCAGTAAGGAAACAAGGAAGGACGGCAGAAAGTCAGAGATTAAAGTGAAACAAAAAAGAGCTCTGCACTGGGTGAGCCTGGCATCAACAGCCATGCCTCGCTCCTCCCCCACCGCACTGGGGAAATTGGGCATTAAGAGCCACTGCCCCCCTCCCCCACTAAGCAAGCCGGGCAAAAAGGGCCATCCCCCTCCCATCCGCATTGGGCATCATGAGTAGCCCCTCTCCCCCCTTGATTATGTAAGCCAAAGCATCAGGAGTCACCCCCCCATACTTATATTTACTGGGCATCAAGAGTCACCACCACAAGCCATACTGGGTACCAAAAGCTGCCACCCAAGATGAGATGGGCAACTGGAGTCAACCCCCCCCCCCCAACTGGGTGAGCCGGACATTGGGAACCATACCCTCATTGGGCAACAAAATGTGCCCCTCTCCCTCCTTCATTATGTAAGCCAAAGCATCAGGAGTCACCCCCCCCCCACTTCTGTGCACTGGGCAAACTAGACATCAAGTGTCACCCCCCCACCCCTATTTACTGGGCATCAAGTGTCACCCCCCCCCCCCCAACCCTCACTTCTATTTACTGGGCATCAAGAGTCAACACCACCACAAGCCACACTGGGTACCAGAAGCTGCCCATGTCTCTGCCACCTTGGATGAGATGGGCAACAGTAGTCACCCCCCCCCCCAACTGGGTGACCTGGGCATCGGGAACCATAATCCTCATTGGGCATCAAGAGTCACCACGACCACAAGCCATACTGGGTACCAGAAGCTGCCCCTGTCTCTGCCACCTTGGATGAGATGGGCAACGGGAGTCACCCCCCAAACTAGGTGAGCCGGACATTGGGAACCATACCCCCAACCTCGCCAGTTCCCTCAAGGATGTGTCACCACCTTACCCAGCGAGGTGCCCACCCTGACCCGGGGGGGGGAGGGGGCTTCATGGTTAGGGGGAATTAGGAGCCATCTCCCTCCTTTATTATGTAAACCAAAGCATTAGGAGTCACCCTCCCCCCACTTCTGTGCACTGGGCAAACTAGACATCAAGTGTTACCCCCCCCCCCTACTTCTATTTACTGGGCATCAAGAGTCAACACCACCACAGGCCACACTGGGTACCATAAGCTGCCCATGTCTCTGCCACCCTGGATGAGATGGGCAACAGGAGTCAAACCCCCCCCCCACCACCACCACCACCACCACGGGATGAGCCTTTTGGAACCATAGCCCTCATTGGGCATCAAGAGTCACCACCACAAGCCATACTGGGTACCAGAAGCTGCCCCTGTCTCTGCCACCCTGGATGAGATGGACAACAGGAATCATAGCTCTCCCCCCCCCCCCCCACACTGGGTGAGTCGGGCATCGTAGCCCCCAATGGGCATCTCAAAAACCATAAATTCCACCAACACACCCTGATGTCACTTACTTTGTCCTTCAAACTTGCGTATGATGGTGTCCAGGAAGGTGTTCTGAGGGGCGACGTGACCTCTACGGACCGGCATCCTTATCCCATGAGTCCGTCCTGTGCCGCGGTCCTTCTTGCGATCACACCGAAGGTGGTTGTTGCCGCATCTACTGCCCACACGAAGGCGATATGGACGGAGTCCGGGTCACTTCCACTGGGTGGAGAACGGCGAAGGAGCCGGGAGACATACGGGAGCCCAAAAGTTCCAGACTGAGAGGACAGAGAGGACGGTGAGGATGGAGAGGACGGTGAGGATGGAGAGGACCGAGAGACCGGAGAGGTCCAACCTTTCCACAATATCGGAACACAAACCAAGGACTGGAGGACGAGGCCAGAACACAGACGTGCCTCCAGCTAGCCGATCCCCGTGGACTTGTTGGGGGTCATTGGTGTCTCCTATGGTCCTAACCTGATGCTTGGGGTACGGAACGCCGGAGCGGCACATGCACCTGTCACGCCGCCGCGTGCACCTGTATTCAGATCAGCTGGTGGTCCGCGATCATCGTACTTCAGTCTACAGAAAAACACGTGCGCCCTTTGGTTAACTCTTCTATTCCATGCAACCTGACCCCACCTCCCCCCACCCCTCCTCCTCCCAAGGCACGAGTGATATGAATGAAGCCCAGAAGTGTCAGACAAAAGGCGCTCACGCACCGCCGCAGGGACCCCCCCCCCCCCGGCTTGGGAGCTTGCGATTATCTGCCGTCGCTGAGAGCTCAGCCTATTATTAGCCGTACGATGCCTAGTTGCCGGGAACGCGGAGCCCCCTCCCCAGATAAAAAGGACCACCGCCAGCGGCCTCTGGGCCCCCGTCTACGTCGCGCAGGTTCAGCACCGGCCTCGGGACCTGCCGCCCGCCGCGGAACGTCACCATGCTTCTACCGCCGCAACAGGCAGACAATGCCCACGACGCCCACCCTCCGTATTTGTACTGAACTCTCGCCGACAACTTCCAACCTCGCCAGTCCCCTCAAGGACGTGTCACCACTTTACCCGGCGAGAGAGGTACCCACCCTGACCCGGGGGGCTTCACGGTTAGGGGGAATTAGGAGCCATAGGTGGTCAACGTCACGGCTGATTAATCCAAACAGGTTGGCGCCAAGCGCGTTCCCCAATGGCCTTGAGCGCCCCGGGGTGGTGGTGGTGGTGGTGGGGGGGGGGAAGCGCTAACATCCCATGATCCTTTGTTGTGGAAGGCGGAAATCGGTGTTCCAGCGTGCGAAGGGGAGGTTTTGCGATCTTCTAGAAAACGACGCGGCGGCGCTTTTCTTCTGGTCACCTGCGCCTGTCGTCGGTGACACGCAAGGGGGGGCTGGGGGTCGCGGGGACGTGTGCTCTAGGTTGTGGCTGGCAGGCAGCCTGGGCCGTCTCCTCCGCAAGGCATCCCCTTATTAGGAGAGGAGGCAGAAGAAGTGATGCTCCAGCAGACGGATGGTGTGCAGCCTGTATCGCTCCTCCGCCGCCGCTCCTCCTCCTCCTCCTGCGCCCCCACCCCTCCTCCTCCGCTGTCAGACGGGGGAAATCCCAGCTGGGAAGCATCACTGGGCTGCAGGCTCCTGTGTTATGAAAGGGAAGGGGAGGGGGGGGGGACAGGTCTGTGTGCAGTACAGGAGAGATGCAGGAGGAGGGGGGGGACAGGTCTGTGTGCAGTACAGGAGAGATGCAGGAGGAGGGGGGGGACAGGTCTGTGTGCAGTACAGGAGAGATGCAGGAGGAGGGGGGGGGACAGGTCTGTGTGCAGTAAGAAGAGATGCAGGAGGAGGAGGGGGGGGGACAGGTCTGTGTGCAGTACAGGAGAGATGCAGGAGGAGGGGGGGCAGGTCTGTGTGCAGTACAGGAGAGATGCAGGAGGAGGGGGGGGACAGGTCTGTGTGCAGTACAGGAGAGATGCAGGAGGAGGGGGGGGGGACAGGTCTGTGTGCAGTACAGGAAAGATGCAGGAGGAGGGGGGACAGGTCTGTGTGCAGTACAGGAGAGATGCAGGAGGAGGGGGGGGGACAGGTCTGTGTGCAGCAGTACAGGAAGAGATGCAGGAGGAGGGGGGGGGGGACAGGTCTGTGTGCAGTACAGGAGAGATGCAGGAGGAGGGGGGGGGGACAGGTCTGTGTGCAGTACAGGAGAGATGCAGGAGGAGGGGGGGGGGGACAGGTCTGTGTGCAGTACAGGAGAGATGCAGGAGGAGGGGGGGGGGGACAGGTCTGTGTGCAGTACAGGAGAGATGCAGGAGGAGGGGGGGGACAGGTCTGTGTGCAGTACAGGAGAGATGCAGGAGGAGGGGGGGGACAGGTCTGTGTGCAGTACAGGAGAGATGCAGGAGGAGGGGGGGGACAGGTCTGTGTGCAGTACAGGAGAGATGCAGGAGGAGGGGGGGGGGACAGGTCTGTGTGCAGTACAGGAGAGATGCAGGAGGACGGGGGGGACAGGTCTGTGTGCAGTACAGGAGAGATGCAGGAGGAGGGGGGGGGACAGGTCTGTGTGCAGTACAGGAGAGATGCAGGAGGAGGGGGGGGGACAGGTCTGTGTGCAGTACAGGAGAGATGCAGGAGGAGGGGGGGGGACAGGTCTGTGTGCAGTACAGGAGAGATGCAGGAGGAGGGGGGGGGACAGGTCTGTGTGCAGTACAGGAGAGATGCAGGAGGGGGGGGGACAGGTCTGTGTGCAGTACAGGAGAGATGCAGGAGGAGGGGGGGGACAGGTCTGTGTGCAGTACAGGAGAGATGCAGGAGGGGGGGGGAGGTCTGGGGTACAGGAGAGATGCAGGAGGAGGGGGGGACAGGTCTGTGTGCAGTACAGGAAAGATGCAGGAGGAGGGGGGGACAGGTCTGTGTGCAGTACAGGAGAGATGCAGGAGGAGGGGGGGACAGGTCTGTGTGCAGTACAGAAGAGAGGAGGGGGGGACAGGTGTGTGCAGTACAGAGGAGGGGGGGGGGGGGGACAGGTCTGTGTGCAGTACAGGAGAGATGCAGGAGGAGGGGGGGGACAGGTCTGTGTGCAGTATGGGTGGCACCGGGCCAATTAGGCCTAGGTGCCACGGACTAAATGAGGAGGCTGGGGAGGTGGCAGAAAGGGTTAATCAGCTCACCCCTTCCCCTCCCCTTAGTGAATAATGGGGCTCCCCCATAGGCCGGGGGGGCAGGGTCCAATAGTGTTCAGGCTGGGGGGTGGCTTAGCAGGACAGAGGTGTAATAGGAGGGGGATACCCCTCCCCACTTCCTCTTACCTGTCAGCGCCAGCAGAGAAAACTTGGCTGAGGATGGCTGACGAGCTGGTAAGAATGCTCCGGGAGCGGTTGCGGTCCGATGGCGGCTTCCTGGCCCGTGTCGCCGCCGACCTGGGAGCGCCCGGACCGTCCCGCTCGCCGCGCGGCGTCTCGGGTACCGATGGGGGGGGTCGGCGGGCCCCTCGCAGGGCCATCAGGCCGCCGGATCGTTTGAGCCCAAGCCCCATAAGGGCTTCACAGCGCCGTGGGAACTCTGCGACGGTGGGGGCGGGTAGGGGAGGGGAGGGGGGTAGGGGCGGCGCCGACGCCCGCGCGCGCGATGACGTAGTAGCTCCGCCCCTTTCCTCTGCAGGCTCGCCTCGTGTCCTTCCCTCACTCCCCTGCCGAGTTGCTGGGGACAGATCTGGATTCCCCCTCATTCAGTTTGAGACCATGGGCAATGCCAGCGCCCCAGGTGGTTCCAGCTCCTCTGCTACAGAGGAGGCTGGCTTAGTGTCCACTGCTGTCCCCTCTGTCACTGCTGGGCAGGCTTTAGATATGCATCCTGCCCAGCACACCTTAGCGGAGCCCCCAGCGTCGGTTTTTGTAGATGCTGGGGAAGAAGGTGCGGGTCCTTCCTCCCCCCTGTTATTTACCCCCGTTCATGAGCACCCCCGCGCCGCGGGTGACAGGCGTGATCACTCCCGTAGGCGAGATACGCGGTCT